>CATLKA010000064.1:0-138597 GCA_949987735.1 Leucophora obtusa
ATATATATATATATATATATATATATATATATATATATATACGAGTATATATACATTTATTTTAATATCGGGAATAAGCACCCTTAAATAATTTTGATACTATATACCATCTGAGGTCCCGCTCTCCAAGTAAAGTTGTTCGTTGACAACCCCAACGCTCGGCACACACTCGACGCTTCGTAGGACCTCGAAGGATGTGGCAGGACCTCAAAGGATCTTCGCAGATCCTCAAAGGATCTTTTGCAGGTCAAAGAATCCTTTGCAAGTCCTCAAAGGATCCTTTGCAGGTCCTGCGAAGATCCTTTGAGGTCCTGCCACATCCTTCGAGGTCCTACGAAGCGTCGAGTGTGTGCCGAGCGTTGGGGTTGTCAACAAACAACTTTACTTGGAGAGCGGGACCTCAGATGGTATATAGTATCAAAATTATTTAAGGGTGCTTATTCCCGATATTAAAATAAATGTATATATACTCGTATATATATATATTGTTACGTTTTTACCTTTTAAAAACGTTGGTTTATCTCCTTTAGATAAACCGGATTCTTTTCTATTGCAATCAAAATAACCAATCTAAATCCAGACACCAATTGTTACGTTTTACCTTCAAAAACGTACGTTTATTTCCTTTTAAATAAACCTGGCTGGCAATTAAAATTAACTAAAAACGCACACACACTTGTTGTTTACTATTTATTGTTTATTTCTTAACACTTTATTACTTTACAATTTCACAATGATTTACTGGAGCACAACTTAACTGTACAAACGCTACTGCGTGACTGACTCCTTAACACAAGTTGCAGCCCTTTTATAGTGTAATGTCTGCAATTGTAGAATGATCTCGAATGTTCCAGAGACACCCAGATTGTGTGTGTGGAATGAACTAGAAGGTTCCAGAGACATCCAGATTTGTGTAGAATGAACTAGAAGGTTCCAGAGACATCCAGATTTGTGTAGAATGAACTAGAAGGTTCCAGAGACATCCAGATTTGTGTAGAATGAACTAGAAGGTTCCAGAGACATCCAGATTGTTAGCCATGGTTGTAGAACATACCAGAAGTTTCCAGAAGTATCCAGAGTATTCGTAGCGGAGACACCAACCACTTGGATTTTAGCCGAGACACAAACCACTTCACAGTATAACACTTTATAGCACATTATAGCATAATGTTGTATACTCAAATGTAGCGTTGCCAGATTGACAGGTTTAGTGAATCCCGTTTCTCGGGATATTCTGATTCCAAAATACCAGAACCAGATCAATCAAATTTCGTAACACTGCCGCCCACTTAAGCCTGTTCGTCCCGAATAGGCATAGATGTACCCTTTCCATATTTGGCTAGCCTCTCTAGGTGTACAACCTTCATTTTAGATCTTGTGCTGTTGTACTTTTGTATTCTATAAACTACGTCATTTAGCCTCTTGATTACTTTGTAGGGACCGTCCCAATGAGTTTGTAGTTTAGGTGACAATCCTTTCTTTCGTTGAGGGTTAAAAAATAGAACCAACTGGCCTTCGGTGAATCCTTCAGAATTTGCAGCTTGGTCGTATCTGGCCTTCATTTTATCGCTGGTCATTTTAATTCGGTTACGCACGAATTCATGAAGTTCTTCGAGGTCGTTCTTGCAGGGGTTTCCACCGTCTTCCTCTAGTGGTGTAGGTTTAACGCCAAACTCTAAGTCTCCAGGCAGTCTTAACTCAGTTCCAAATATAATCTTTGCAGGTGCTCGTGAGGTGGAATCATGCACGGCTGACCGGTATGCTAGCAGAAATTTTGGTATGTGCACATCCCAATCCTTTTGATGCCTGCTGACCACTTTTCTCAAATGTTCCTCCAGGGTACGATTAAATCGTTCAACCATGCCATCAGATTGCGGATGTAGTGGTGTTGTCCTTGTCTTTCTTATGCCATATAATTCACACATTTCCTTAAATATGGCCGACTCAAAATTCCTACCCTGATCGGAATGCAATTCTAATGGAACTCCGTAACGGCACACCCAGTTGTTCACAAATACGTCTGCTACAGTTCTAGCTTCTTGGTTGGGTATGGCATACACTTCTGGCCATTTGCTGAAGTAATCCATAACCACTAGAACATATCTGTTTCCAGCCTCACTGACAGGAAAAGGACCGGCTACATCCATTGCGATACGCTCAAATGGTGCACCTGAATTGTATTGTTGGAGTTGTCCGCGGCTTCTTCTTACTGGACCTTTGGCCGTAATGCATTGTGGGCAATTGGCTATCCAATCGGCTACAGATTGCTGGCATCCAACCCAATAGAACCTTAGTTTTAGTTTTTCTAACGTTTTTGTTACACCAAGATGACCGCCACTGGGACCATTATGGAACTCTTTCATTACTTCGTTTATTTTGGAGGTTGGCACAACAATTAAATCAGTTGCTGCTTTTCCGCCTGCATCTTCCCATGTCCGGTATAAACAGCCATTTACTAGTTTAAGACTATCCCATAGGGTCCAATATGATTTAGTTATTGGGCTTTCTGAAAATATTTCGTGGCGAGCTGGCCTTCTGCCCTGTTCTTTGGCGGATATAATTCTCGATAATATGGGGTCATTTCTTTGCGCCGTTGACCAGTCTACGCTGGAGTCTATGTGCGTTAGTCGAACATCAATAACGCATTCTTTCCTCTCTGCCCTGCTACAATGTTTGCACTCCAGATTGCAGGGACGTCTTGAGAGAGCATCCGCATTATTATGCTTTCCACCTCTTCTGTACTCAATGCTAAAGTTGTAGCTTTGAAGGCGTTCAATCCAACGTGCAAGTTGCCCTTCAGGATTTTTAAATTGTAGTAGCCACCTGAGTGCGGAATGGTCTGTTCTTAGTGTGAAGTGTTGACCATAAAGATACTTGTGGTAATGTTTTACGCACTCTAATAATGCTAGGAGCTCTCGTCGCGTTACACAGTAATTCCTCTCAGGCTTCGAAAGTATTCGGCTATAGTAGCCTATGACTTTTTCAGTCCCATTGACTAACTGAGAGAGCACACCTCCTATACCGTAACCGCTCGCATCACTATCTAGCACAAATTTCTCTCCAGCAATTGGATATGCCAGGACTGGTGCTGTACATAATAACTCTTTGAGTTCCTGGAATGCCTGCTCTTGTGATTCACCCCAATGGTAACGCCGGGACTTTTTGGTCAGCTCATGTAAACTTGCAGCCACTCTGGCAAAGTTTGGCACAAATCGTCTGTAGTATGTGCAAAGTCCTAGAAAGCTGCGCAGTTCATGCAGATTTTGTGGACGAGGCCAATCCTTTACTGTCCGTATTTTATCTTCATCGGTCGATATACCTTCTGCTGCAACGCGATGTCCCAGGTACTTAACTTCTTTCTGAAACAGTGCACATTTCTTGGCATTTAGCTTTAGCCCAGCCGCTGATATACGATTAAGAACTTCTTCTAGGTTTTTGAGGTGTTCGTCAAAAGTCTTTCCCGTGACTATGATGTCATCAAGGTACATCAAACAAGTCTTCCAGTGAAGTCCTTTTAACACCCGTTCCATCAAGCGCTCGAATGTGGCCGGAGCGTTACAAAGTCCAAATGGCATCACATTAAACTGCCACAAACCATCACCCGCACTAAAGGCAGTTTTCTCTTTGTCTTTGTCTGCAATTTCTACCTGCCAATACCCGTTTTGCAAGTCTAATGTGGAGAACCATTTTGTTCCGGCTAGCGTGTCCAAAGTGTCGTCAATTCTCGGTAGCGGATAACTGTCCTTCTTGGTGACGTCATTAAGTTTTCTGTAGTCGACACAAAATCTGGTGCTGCCATCTTTCTTCTTTACCAAAACCACTGGCGAGCTCCATGGACTTGAGGATGGTTCTATTATACCGTTTTGCTCCATTTCATTGATTAACTCCTTTACTTCACTTCGCTTTGCTAAGGGGATACTTCTAGGCGCTTGTTTAATTGGCCTTGCTTCGCCGGTATTTATTTCGTGATTCACAATAGCCGTTCGACCATGACTTTGACTGTTTAAGGCGAAGCCGGAGGCATATTTCTTAAGTAGCTGTTTAGCTTTATTTCTATCAGGCGCCGCCAATCCTTCTACCCATTCCCCCACATGTTCGGTTAGCATCTCATGTTCCTTTTCTGACAATGTAACGGGTTTCGGCTTTCTCTCACAATTTATTACCGCCTCTGCTGGAGCGCATTGACCAATGTCGGTGTTTTGGCTGAACAATTTTTCGCTGCTGGATAGATTTATCACTCTTACAGGGACTCTTCCATCGTTGCAGGCTTTGACGAGGGCTTTTGCTGTTATAATATCACTTTTTATTTCTTTAGGTTCTACTACCCACAACCGGTTGTCCACACAATTTCCCTCTATTCGTGCCCACACTATAGTTTCCGACTGCGGTGGTAGTTTCTGGCGTCCAACAGTAGCTAGCTTTCTTAATTGAGCTTTACTTTCATAACCAATATCAAGGGGTATTTCAATGTTGCGCCAAATCATGATTTGTTGTCCCATATGCAGATTAATGTTATGGCTAATCATAAAATCTGCACCGATTATTACTTCGTCCACAATATCAGCAACAATAAAAACGTGATTTACGTGGATGTTGACTATGGTTAATTTCGTTTTAATTTTACCATACACGGTAGCAGGCTCCCCAGTAGCTGTGCGCAGTCTTATATTGTACACTGGTTCAATTGTACCTTTCACTAAATCGGGCCTAATAATTGACTGTGACGCTCCTGTGTCAATCGTGAAGATGTGCTTTTTGCCGTTGATGTACCCACAAGTAGTAAGATTGCTGTTTTTCTGCTGCATTACTGATATGGAAATTGTGGGGCCCTCGTTTGTGGGAGCTAGCTCACGCCCCGTAGTGCTAGCCCGTTTTAGTTTAACGGTGACTCCTGTGATGATTGTTGGTGGGCTCTCTTATTGCTCCGTGGTGGCGAAGAAGATCTAGATCGTTTTCTTGGTGCTTTACAATTTCGCTGAAAATGGCCGACTCTACCGCAGTTATAGCATTTAGCTTGTGGCTTGTTTCGTTTCTCCTCTAGTGCTTGCATAACTGCCTCTTTTATGTCGTTGACTATATCTCTATCTTTCTCAGCGATAACCTCCAGATTTCGCACCTTATATATTTGCGGCTTAGTAATTATTTTAGCTGTCTCCTGTGCCAGTGCAAATGAAACAGTTTCTGCAAAAGTTGATTTCTGTGTAGCGCATACTGCATGTTTAACATCGGGATCACGAATGCCATTTACAAACGCCTCAATTTTGAATTGATCCAAGAATGGGTGGTTTTCACCAGGGTATGTCATCTGCACCAATCGTTCAACCTCCATCGCGAAATCTTGCAACGTTTCATTGACCTTCTGCACTCTGCCTCGCAATTCCATTCTGTAGATTTCCTTTTTATGTTCTCCACCATACTTTCGTTGTAGTGCAGCCATTACGTCGTCAAAATTATTTCTGCAGCTCATTGGTATGCTTTCAAGGACTTCTGCTGCGGTTCCTTTTAAGGCCAAAATCAACTCAATGGCTTTTTCTTCATTTGTCAACAAATTTCTGCCAGCCACAGTTTCAAACTGGAACTTGAATACATTAAAGGGTGTACTGCCATCGAAACATGGTGTCTTTATTCTACTAGAGATTTCTGGAATAACACGAACTGGCCCACCTTGGCATTGAAGATTGTTAATTTTCGCCTCTATGTCAATTTCCAGATTATTCATCTTACTCTCTAAATCGACAAGCTTCTCATCAAATTTGCTGACTTGTACCTCAACGCGATCCATTCTTTGGTTTATGGCCTCTGTCATTTCTGTCAATTTCTCATTTGTGGCTCTAGTTTCTCTAGAGTTTTCTTCCATTTTCTCCATCATTTTTCTAGAGTTTTCTTCCATTTTGCTAGAATTTTCTTCCATTTTTCTAGAATTTTCTTCCATCATTTTTCTAGAGTTTTCGTCCATTTTGCTAGAATTTTCTTCCATATTTCTACAATTTTCTTCCATCATTTTTCTAGAGTTTTCGTCCATTTTCTCCATCATGACTGCCAACGCTGCATTAATGTCCATACTGCTTGCCGCTGAACGGGTACATACCTCCATTTCTTCTTTTCCATCAAATACGTAAGTATTGATGTCAATGCCAAGCCGCATGAATTCATCTATTAGCCTTTTTTGAAGTTCTGCCTTATTACCTGTTGTCGGCAGCTCCAACTTACTCAACTCCTGCTTGAGCTGTTCCACTTTAAGCTCTTCAAACTTCATTGCTTTTAGTTATGTTTATTTTGCAAACTCCTGGCTATTTTTTTTTATTTTGCAATATCCTGGTTACTTATATTTTGCAATCCCACTTCTGACACCAATTGTTACGTTTTTACCTTTTAAAAACGTTGGTTTATCTCCTTTAGATAAACCGGATTCTTTTCTATTGCAATCAAAATAACCAATCTAAATCCAGACACCAATTGTTACGTTTTACCTTCAAAAACGTACGTTTATTTCCTTTTAAATAAACCTGGCTGGCAATTAAAATTAACTAAAAACGCACACACACTTGTTGTTTACTATTTATTGTTTATTTCTTAACACTTTATTACTTTACAATTTCACAATGATTTACTGGAGCACAACTTAACTGTACAAACGCTACTGCGTGACTGACTCCTTAACACAAGTTGCAGCCCTTTTATAGTGTAATGTCTGCAATTGTAGAATGATCTCGAATGTTCCAGAGACACCCAGATTGTGTGTGTGGAATGAACTAGAAGGTTCCAGAGACATCCAGATTTGTGTAGAATGAACTAGAAGGTTCCAGAGACATCCAGATTTGTGTAGAATGAACTAGAAGGTTCCAGAGACATCCAGATTGTTAGCCATGGTTGTAGAACATACCAGAAGTTTCCAGAAGTATCCAGAGTATTCGTAGCGGAGACACCAACCACTTGGATTTTAGCCGAGACACAAACCACTTCACAGTATAACACTTTATAGCACATTATAGCATAATGTTGTATACTCAAATGTAGCGTTGCCAGATTGACAGGTTTAGTGAATCCCGTTTCTCGGGATATTCTGATTCCAAAATACCAGAACCAGATCAATCAAATTTCGTAACACTGCCGCCCACTTAAGCCTGTTCGTCCCGAATAGGCATAGATGTACCCTTTCCATATTTGGCTAGCCTCTCTAGGTGTACAACCTTCATTTTAGATCTTGTGCTGTTGTACTTTTGTATTCTATAAACTACGTCATTTAGCCTCTTGATTACTTTGTAGGGACCGTCCCAATGAGTTTGTAGTTTAGGTGACAATCCTTTCTTTCGTTGAGGGTTAAAAAATAGAACCAACTGGCCTTCGGTGAATCCTTCAGAATTTGCAGCTTGGTCGTATCTGGCCTTCATTTTATCGCTGGTCATTTTAATTCGGTTACGCACGAATTCATGAAGTTCTTCGAGGTCGTTCTTGCAGGGGTTTCCACCGTCTTCCTCTAGTGGTGTAGGTTTAACGCCAAACTCTAAGTCTCCAGGCAGTCTTAACTCAGTTCCAAATATAATCTTTGCAGGTGCTCGTGAGGTGGAATCATGCACGGCTGACCGGTATGCTAGCAGAAATTTTGGTATGTGCACATCCCAATCCTTTTGATGCCTGCTGACCACTTTTCTCAAATGTTCCTCCAGGGTACGATTAAATCGTTCAACCATGCCATCAGATTGCGGATGTAGTGGTGTTGTCCTTGTCTTTCTTATGCCATATAATTCACACATTTCCTTAAATATGGCCGACTCAAAATTCCTACCCTGATCGGAATGCAATTCTAATGGAACTCCGTAACGGCACACCCAGTTGTTCACAAATACGTCTGCTACAGTTCTAGCTTCTTGGTTGGGTATGGCATACACTTCTGGCCATTTGCTGAAGTAATCCATAACCACTAGAACATATCTGTTTCCAGCCTCACTGACAGGAAAAGGACCGGCTACATCCATTGCGATACGCTCAAATGGTGCACCTGAATTGTATTGTTGGAGTTGTCCGCGGCTTCTTCTTACTGGACCTTTGGCCGTAATGCATTGTGGGCAATTGGCTATCCAATCGGCTACAGATTGCTGGCATCCAACCCAATAGAACCTTAGTTTTAGTTTTTCTAACGTTTTTGTTACACCAAGATGACCGCCACTGGGACCATTATGGAACTCTTTCATTACTTCGTTTATTTCGGAGGTTGGCACAACAATTAAATCAGTTGCTGCTTTTCCGCCTGCATCTTCCCATGTCCGGTATAAACAGCCATTTACTAGTTTAAGACTATCCCATAGGGTCCAATATGATTTAGTTATTGGGCTTTCTGAAAATATTTCGTGGCGAGCTGGCCTTCTGCCCTGTTCTTTGGCGGATATAATTCTCGATAATATGGGGTCATTTCTTTGCGCCGTTGACCAGTCTACGCTGGAGTCTATGTGCGTTAGTCGAACATCAATAACGCAGATTGCAGGGACGTCTTGAGACGTCTTGAGAGAGCATCCGCATTATTATGCTTTCCACCTCTTCTGTACTCAATGCTAAAGTTGTAGCTTTGAAGGCGTTCAATCCAACGTGCAAGTTGCCCTTCAGGATTTTTAAATTGTAGTAGCCACCTGAGTGCGGAATGGTCTGTTCTTAGTGTGAAGTGTTGACCATAAAGATACTTGTGGTAATGTTTTACGCACTCTAATAATGCTAGGAGCTCTCGTCGCGTTACACAGTAATTCCTCTCAGGCTTCGAAAGTATTCGGCTATAGTAGCCTATGACTTTTTCAGTCCCATTGACTAACTGAGAGAGCACACCTCCTATACCGTAACCGCTCGCATCACTATCTAGCACAAATTTCTCTCCAGCAATTGGATATGCCAGGACTGGTGCTGTACATAATAACTCTTTGAGTTCCTGGAATGCCTGCTCTTGTGATTCACCCCAATGGTAACGCCGGGACTTTTTGGTCAGCTCATGTAAACTTGCAGCCACTCTGGCAAAGTTTGGCACAAATCGTCTGTAGTATGTGCAAAGTCCTAGAAAGCTGCGCAGTTCATGCAGATTTTGTGGACGAGGCCAATCCTTTACTGTCCGTATTTTATCTTCATCGGTCGATATACCTTCTGCTGCAACGCGATGTCCCAGGTACTTAACTTCTTTCTGAAACAGTGCACATTTCTTGGCATTTAGCTTTAGCCCAGCCGCTGATATACGATTAAGAACTTCTTCTAGGTTTTTGAGGTGTTCGTCAAAAGTCTTTCCCGTGACTATGATGTCATCAAGGTACATCAAACAAGTCTTCCAGTGAAGTCCTTTTAACACCCGTTCCATCAAGCGCTCGAATGTGGCCGGAGCGTTACAAAGTCCAAATGGCATCACATTAAACTGCCACAAACCATCACCCGCACTAAAGGCAGTTTTCTCTTTGTCTTTGTCTGCAATTTCTACCTGCCAATACCCGTTTTGCAAGTCTAATGTGGAGAACCATTTTGTTCCGGCTAGCGTGTCCAAAGTGTCGTCAATTCTCGGTAGCGGATAACTGTCCTTCTTGGTGACGTCATTAAGTTTTCTGTAGTCGACACAAAATCTGGTGCTGCCATCTTTCTTCTTTACCAAAACCACTGGCGAGCTCCATGGACTTGAGGATGGTTCTATTATACCGTTTTGCTCCATTTCATTGATTAACTCCTTTACTTCACTTCGCTTTGCTAAGGGGATACTTCTAGGCGCTTGTTTAATTGGCCTTGCTTCGCCGGTATTTATTTCGTGATTCACAATAGCCGTTCGACCATGACTTTGACTGTTTAAGGCGAAGCCGGAGGCATATTTCTTAAGTAGCTGTTTAGCTTTATTTCTATCAGGCGCCGCCAATCCTTCTACCCATTCCCCCACATGTTCGGTTAGCATCTCATGTTCCTTTTCTGACAATGTAACGGGTTTCGGCTTTCTCTCACAATTTATTACCGCCTCTGCTGGAGCGCATTGACCAATGTCGGTGTTTTGGCTGAACAATTTTTCGCTGCTGGATAGATTTATCACTCTTACAGGGACTCTTCCATCGTTGCAGGCTTTGACGAGGGCTTTTGCTGTTATAATATCACTTTTTATTTCTTTAGGTTCTACTACCCACAACCGGTTGTCCACACAATTTCCCTCTATTCGTGCCCACACTATAGTTTCCGACTGCGGTGGTAGTTTCTGGCGTCCAACAGTAGCTAGCTTTCTTAATTGAGCTTTACTTTCATAACCAATATCAAGGGGTATTTCAATGTTGCGCCAAATCATGATTTGTTGTCCCATATGCAGATTAATGTTATGGCTAATCATAAAATCTGCACCGATTATTACTTCGTCCACAATATCAGCAACAATAAAAACGTGATTTACGTGGATGTTGACTATGGTTAATTTCGTTTTAATTTTACCATACACGGTAGCAGGCTCCCCAGTAGCTGTGCGCAGTCTTATATTGTACACTGGTTCAATTGTACCTTTCACTAAATCGGGCCTAATAATTGACTGTGACGCTCCTGTGTCAATCGTGAAGATGTGCTTTTTGCCGTTGATGTACCCACAAGTAGTAAGATTGCTGTTTTTCTGCTGCATTACTGATATGGAAATTGTGGGGCCCTCGTTTGTGGGAGCTAGCTCACGCCCCGTAGTGCTAGCCCGTTTTAGTTTAACGGTGACTCCTGTGATGATTGTTGGTGGGCTCTCTTATTGCTCCGTGGTGGCGAAGAAGATCTAGATCGTTTTCTTGGTGCTTTACAATTTCGCTGAAAATGGCCGACTCTACCGCAGTTATAGCATTTAGCTTGTGGCTTGTTTCGTTTCTCCTCTAGTGCTTGCATAACTGCCTCTTTTATGTCGTTGACTATATCTCTATCTTTCTCAGCGATAACCTCCAGATTTCGCACCTTATATATTTGCGGCTTAGTAATTATTTTAGCTGTCTCCTGTGCCAGTGCAAATGAAACAGTTTCTGCAAAAGTTGATTTCTGTGTAGCGCATACTGCATGTTTAACATCGGGATCACGAATGCCATTTACAAACGCCTCAATTTTGAATTGATCCAAGAATGGGTGGTTTTCACCAGGGTATGTCATCTGCACCAATCGTTCAACCTCCATCGCGAAATCTTGCAACGTTTCATTGACCTTCTGCACTCTGCCTCGCAATTCCATTCTGTAGATTTCCTTTTTATGTTCTCCACCATACTTTCGTTGTAGTGCAGCCATTACGTCGTCAAAATTATTTCTGCAGCTCATTGGTATGCTTTCAAGGACTTCTGCTGCGGTTCCTTTTAAGGCCAAAATCAACTCAATGGCTTTTTCTTCATTTGTCAACAAATTTCTGCCAGCCACAGTTTCAAACTGGAACTTGAATACATTAAAGGGTGTACTGCCATCGAAACATGGTGTCTTTATTCTACTAGAGATTTCTGGAATAACACGAACTGGCCCACCTTGGCATTGAAGATTGTTAATTTTCGCCTCTATGTCAATTTCCAGATTATTCATCTTACTCTCTAAATCGACAAGCTTCTCATCAAATTTGCTGACTTGTACCTCAACGCGATCCATTCTTTGGTTTATGGCCTCTGTCATTTCTGTCAATTTCTCATTTGTGGCTCTAGTTTCTCTAGAGTTTTCTTCCATTTTCTCCATCATTTTTCTAGAGTTTTCTTCCATTTTGCTAGAATTTTCTTCCATTTTTCTAGAATTTTCTTCCATCATTTTTCTAGAGTTTTCGTCCATTTTGCTAGAATTTTCTTCCATATTTCTACAATTTTCTTCCATCATTTTTCTAGAGTTTTCGTCCATTTTCTCCATCATGACTGCCAACGCTGCATTAATGTCCATACTGCTTGCCGCTGAACGGGTACATACCTCCATTTCTTCTTTTCCATCAAATACGTAAGTATTGATGTCAATGCCAAGCCGCATGAATTCATCTATTAGCCTTTTTTGAAGTTCTGCCTTATTACCTGTTGTCGGCAGCTCCAACTTACTCAACTCCTGCTTGAGCTGTTCCACTTTAAGCTCTTCAAACTTCATTGCTTTTAGTTATGTTTATTTTGCAAACTCCTGGCTATTTTTTTTTTATTTTGCAATATCCTGGTTACTTATATTTTGCAATCCCACTTCTGACACCAATTGTTACGTTTTTACCTTTTAAAAACGTTGGTTTATCTCCTTTAGATAAACCGGATTCTTTTCTATTGCAATCAAAATAACCAATCTAAATCCAGACACCAATTGTTACGTTTTACCTTCAAAAACGTACGTTTATTTCCTTTTAAATAAACCTGGCTGGCAATTAAAATTAACTAAAAACGCACACACACTTGTTGTTTACTATTTATTGTTTATTTCTTAACACTTTATTACTTTACAATTTCACAATGATTTACTGGAGCACAACTTAACTGTACAAACGCTACTGCGTGACTGACTCCTTAACACAAGTTGCAGCCCTTTTATAGTGTAATGTCTGCAATTGTAGAATGATCTCGAATGTTCCAGAGACACCCAGATTGTGTGTGTGGAATGAACTAGAAGGTTCCAGAGACATCCAGATTTGTGTAGAATGAACTAGAAGGTTCCAGAGACATCCAGATTTGTGTAGAATGAACTAGAAGGTTCCAGAGACATCCAGATTGTTAGCCATGGTTGTAGAACATACCAGAAGTTTCCAGAAGTATCCAGAGTATTCGTAGCGGAGACACCAACCACTTGGATTTTAGCCGAGACACAAACCACTTCACAGTATAACACTTTATAGCACATTATAGCATAATGTTGTATACTCAAATGTAGCGTTGCCAGATTGACAGGTTTAGTGAATCCCGTTTCTCGGGATATTCTGATTCCAAAATACCAGAACCAGATCAATCAAATTTCGTAACACTGCCGCCCACTTAAGCCTGTTCGTCCCGAATAGGCATAGATGTACCCTTTCCATATTTGGCTAGCCTCTCTAGGTGTACAACCTTCATTTTAGATCTTGTGCTGTTGTACTTTTGTATTCTATAAACTACGTCATTTAGCCTCTTGATTACTTTGTAGGGACCGTCCCAATGAGTTTGTAGTTTAGGTGACAATCCTTTCTTTCGTTGAGGGTTAAAAAATAGAACCAACTGGCCTTCGGTGAATCCTTCAGAATTTGCAGCTTGGTCGTATCTGGCCTTCATTTTATCGCTGGTCATTTTAATTCGGTTACGCACGAATTCATGAAGTTCTTCGAGGTCGTTCTTGCAGGGGTTTCCACCGTCTTCCTCTAGTGGTGTAGGTTTAACGCCAAACTCTAAGTCTCCAGGCAGTCTTAACTCAGTTCCAAATATAATCTTTGCAGGTGCTCGTGAGGTGGAATCATGCACGGCTGACCGGTATGCTAGCAGAAATTTTGGTATGTGCACATCCCAATCCTTTTGATGCCTGCTGACCACTTTTCTCAAATGTTCCTCCAGGGTACGATTAAATCGTTCAACCATGCCATCAGATTGCGGATGTAGTGGTGTTGTCCTTGTCTTTCTTATGCCATATAATTCACACATTTCCTTAAATATGGCCGACTCAAAATTCCTACCCTGATCGGAATGCAATTCTAATGGAACTCCGTAACGGCACACCCAGTTGTTCACAAATACGTCTGCTACAGTTCTAGCTTCTTGGTTGGGTATGGCATACACTTCTGGCCATTTGCTGAAGTAATCCATAACCACTAGAACATATCTGTTTCCAGCCTCACTGACAGGAAAAGGACCGGCTACATCCATTGCGATACGCTCAAATGGTGCACCTGAATTGTATTGTTGGAGTTGTCCGCGGCTTCTTCTTACTGGACCTTTGGCCGTAATGCATTGTGGGCAATTGGCTATCCAATCGGCTACAGATTGCTGGCATCCAACCCAATAGAACCTTAGTTTTAGTTTTTCTAACGTTTTTGTTACACCAAGATGACCGCCACTGGGACCATTATGGAACTCTTTCATTACTTCGTTTATTTTGGAGGTTGGCACAACAATTAAATCAGTTGCTGCTTTTCCGCCTGCATCTTCCCATGTCCGGTATAAACAGCCATTTACTAGTTTAAGACTATCCCATAGGGTCCAATATGATTTAGTTATTGGGCTTTCTGAAAATATTTCGTGGCGAGCTGGCCTTCTGCCCTGTTCTTTGGCGGATATAATTCTCGATAATATGGGGTCATTTCTTTGCGCCGTTGACCAGTCTACGCTGGAGTCTATGTGCGTTAGTCGAACATCAATAACGCATTCTTTCCTCTCTGCCCTGCTACAATGTTTGCACTCCAGATTGCAGGGACGTCTTGAGAGAGCATCCGCATTATTATGCTTTCCACCTCTTCTGTACTCAATGCTAAAGTTGTAGCTTTGAAGGCGTTCAATCCAACGTGCAAGTTGCCCTTCAGGATTTTTAAATTGTAGTAGCCACCTGAGTGCGGAATGGTCTGTTCTTAGTGTGAAGTGTTGACCATAAAGATACTTGTGGTAATGTTTTACGCACTCTAATAATGCTAGGAGCTCTCGTCGCGTTACACAGTAATTCCTCTCAGGCTTCGAAAGTATTCGGCTATAGTAGCCTATGACTTTTTCAGTCCCATTGACTAACTGAGAGAGCACACCTCCTATACCGTAACCGCTCGCATCACTATCTAGCACAAATTTCTCTCCAGCAATTGGATATGCCAGGACTGGTGCTGTACATAATAACTCTTTGAGTTCCTGGAATGCCTGCTCTTGTGATTCACCCCAATGGTAACGCCGGGACTTTTTGGTCAGCTCATGTAAACTTGCAGCCACTCTGGCAAAGTTTGGCACAAATCGTCTGTAGTATGTGCAAAGTCCTAGAAAGCTGCGCAGTTCATGCAGATTTTGTGGACGAGGCCAATCCTTTACTGTCCGTATTTTATCTTCATCGGTCGATATACCTTCTGCTGCAACGCGATGTCCCAGGTACTTAACTTCTTTCTGAAACAGTGCACATTTCTTGGCATTTAGCTTTAGCCCAGCCGCTGATATACGATTAAGAACTTCTTCTAGGTTTTTGAGGTGTTCGTCAAAAGTCTTTCCCGTGACTATGATGTCATCAAGGTACATCAAACAAGTCTTCCAGTGAAGTCCTTTTAACACCCGTTCCATCAAGCGCTCGAATGTGGCCGGAGCGTTACAAAGTCCAAATGGCATCACATTAAACTGCCACAAACCATCACCCGCACTAAAGGCAGTTTTCTCTTTGTCTTTGTCTGCAATTTCTACCTGCCAATACCCGTTTTGCAAGTCTAATGTGGAGAACCATTTTGTTCCGGCTAGCGTGTCCAAAGTGTCGTCAATTCTCGGTAGCGGATAACTGTCCTTCTTGGTGACGTCATTAAGTTTTCTGTAGTCGACACAAAATCTGGTGCTGCCATCTTTCTTCTTTACCAAAACCACTGGCGAGCTCCATGGACTTGAGGATGGTTCTATTATACCGTTTTGCTCCATTTCATTGATTAACTCCTTTACTTCACTTCGCTTTGCTAAGGGGATACTTCTAGGCGCTTGTTTAATTGGCCTTGCTTCGCCGGTATTTATTTCGTGATTCACAATAGCCGTTCGACCATGACTTTGACTGTTTAAGGCGAAGCCGGAGGCATATTTCTTAAGTAGCTGTTTAGCTTTATTTCTATCAGGCGCCGCCAATCCTTCTACCCATTCCCCCACATGTTCGGTTAGCATCTCATGTTCCTTTTCTGACAATGTAACGGGTTTCGGCTTTCTCTCACAATTTATTACCGCCTCTGCTGGAGCGCATTGACCAATGTCGGTGTTTTGGCTGAACAATTTTTCGCTGCTGGATAGATTTATCACTCTTACAGGGACTCTTCCATCGTTGCAGGCTTTGACGAGGGCTTTTGCTGTTATAATATCACTTTTTATTTCTTTAGGTTCTACTACCCACAACCGGTTGTCCACACAATTTCCCTCTATTCGTGCCCACACTATAGTTTCCGACTGCGGTGGTAGTTTCTGGCGTCCAACAGTAGCTAGCTTTCTTAATTGAGCTTTACTTTCATAACCAATATCAAGGGGTATTTCAATGTTGCGCCAAATCATGATTTGTTGTCCCATATGCAGATTAATGTTATGGCTAATCATAAAATCTGCACCGATTATTACTTCGTCCACAATATCAGCAACAATAAAAACGTGATTTACGTGGATGTTGACTATGGTTAATTTCGTTTTAATTTTACCATACACGGTAGCAGGCTCCCCAGTAGCTGTGCGCAGTCTTATATTGTACACTGGTTCAATTGTACCTTTCACTAAATCGGGCCTAATAATTGACTGTGACGCTCCTGTGTCAATCGTGAAGATGTGCTTTTTGCCGTTGATGTACCCACAAGTAGTAAGATTGCTGTTTTTCTGCTGCATTACTGATATGGAAATTGTGGGGCCCTCGTTTGTGGGAGCTAGCTCACGCCCCGTAGTGCTAGCCCGTTTTAGTTTAACGGTGACTCCTGTGATGATTGTTGGTGGGCTCTCTTATTGCTCCGTGGTGGCGAAGAAGATCTAGATCGTTTTCTTGGTGCTTTACAATTTCGCTGAAAATGGCCGACTCTACCGCAGTTATAGCATTTAGCTTGTGGCTTGTTTCGTTTCTCCTCTAGTGCTTGCATAACTGCCTCTTTTATGTCGTTGACTATATCTCTATCTTTCTCAGCGATAACCTCCAGATTTCGCACCTTATATATTTGCGGCTTAGTAATTATTTTAGCTGTCTCCTGTGCCAGTGCAAATGAAACAGTTTCTGCAAAAGTTGATTTCTGTGTAGCGCATACTGCATGTTTAACATCGGGATCACGAATGCCATTTACAAACGCCTCAATTTTGAATTGATCCAAGAATGGGTGGTTTTCACCAGGGTATGTCATCTGCACCAATCGTTCAACCTCCATCGCGAAATCTTGCAACGTTTCATTGACCTTCTGCACTCTGCCTCGCAATTCCATTCTGTAGATTTCCTTTTTATGTTCTCCACCATACTTTCGTTGTAGTGCAGCCATTACGTCGTCAAAATTATTTCTGCAGCTCATTGGTATGCTTTCAAGGACTTCTGCTGCGGTTCCTTTTAAGGCCAAAATCAACTCAATGGCTTTTTCTTCATTTGTCAACAAATTTCTGCCAGCCACAGTTTCAAACTGGAACTTGAATACATTAAAGGGTGTACTGCCATCGAAACATGGTGTCTTTATTCTACTAGAGATTTCTGGAATAACACGAACTGGCCCACCTTGGCATTGAAGATTGTTAATTTTCGCCTCTATGTCAATTTCCAGATTATTCATCTTACTCTCTAAATCGACAAGCTTCTCATCAAATTTGCTGACTTGTACCTCAACGCGATCCATTCTTTGGTTTATGGCCTCTGTCATTTCTGTCAATTTCTCATTTGTGGCTCTAGTTTCTCTAGAGTTTTCTTCCATTTTCTCCATCATTTTTCTAGAGTTTTCTTCCATTTTGCTAGAATTTTCTTCCATTTTTCTAGAATTTTCTTCCATCATTTTTCTAGAGTTTTCGTCCATTTTGCTAGAATTTTCTTCCATATTTCTACAATTTTCTTCCATCATTTTTCTAGAGTTTTCGTCCATTTTCTCCATCATGACTGCCAACGCTGCATTAATGTCCATACTGCTTGCCGCTGAACGGGTACATACCTCCATTTCTTCTTTTCCATCAAATACGTAAGTATTGATGTCAATGCCAAGCCGCATGAATTCATCTATTAGCCTTTTTTGAAGTTCTGCCTTATTACCTGTTGTCGGCAGCTCCAACTTACTCAACTCCTGCTTGAGCTGTTCCACTTTAAGCTCTTCAAACTTCATTGCTTTTAGTTATGTTTATTTTGCAAACTCCTGGCTATTTTTTTTTTATTTTGCAATATCCTGGTTACTTATATTTTGCAATCCCACTTCTGACACCAATTGTTACGTTTTTACCTTTTAAAAACGTTGGTTTATCTCCTTTAGATAAACCGGATTCTTTTCTATTGCAATCAAAATAACCAATCTAAATCCAGACACCAATTGTTACGTTTTACCTTCAAAAACGTACGTTTATTTCCTTTTAAATAAACCTGGCTGGCAATTAAAATTAACTAAAAACGCACACACACTTGTTGTTTACTATTTATTGTTTATTTCTTAACACTTTATTACTTTACAATTTCACAATGATTTACTGGAGCACAACTTAACTGTACAAACGCTACTGCGTGACTGACTCCTTAACACAAGTTGCAGCCCTTTTATAGTGTAATGTCTGCAATTGTAGAATGATCTCGAATGTTCCAGAGACACCCAGATTGTGTGTGTGGAATGAACTAGAAGGTTCCAGAGACATCCAGATTTGTGTAGAATGAACTAGAAGGTTCCAGAGACATCCAGATTTGTGTAGAATGAACTAGAAGGTTCCAGAGACATCCAGATTGTTAGCCATGGTTGTAGAACATACCAGAAGTTTCCAGAAGTATCCAGAGTATTCGTAGCGGAGACACCAACCACTTGGATTTTAGCCGAGACACAAACCACTTCACAGTATAACACTTTATAGCACATTATAGCATAATGTTGTATACTCAAATGTAGCGTTGCCAGATTGACAGGTTTAGTGAATCCCGTTTCTCGGGATATTCTGATTCCAAAATACCAGAACCAGATCAATCAAATTTCGTAACACTGCCGCCCACTTAAGCCTGTTCGTCCCGAATAGGCATAGATGTACCCTTTCCATATTTGGCTAGCCTCTCTAGGTGTACAACCTTCATTTTAGATCTTGTGCTGTTGTACTTTTGTATTCTATAAACTACGTCATTTAGCCTCTTGATTACTTTGTAGGGACCGTCCCAATGAGTTTGTAGTTTAGGTGACAATCCTTTCTTTCGTTGAGGGTTAAAAAATAGAACCAACTGGCCTTCGGTGAATCCTTCAGAATTTGCAGCTTGGTCGTATCTGGCCTTCATTTTATCGCTGGTCATTTTAATTCGGTTACGCACGAATTCATGAAGTTCTTCGAGGTCGTTCTTGCAGGGGTTTCCACCGTCTTCCTCTAGTGGTGTAGGTTTAACGCCAAACTCTAAGTCTCCAGGCAGTCTTAACTCAGTTCCAAATATAATCTTTGCAGGTGCTCGTGAGGTGGAATCATGCACGGCTGACCGGTATGCTAGCAGAAATTTTGGTATGTGCACATCCCAATCCTTTTGATGCCTGCTGACCACTTTTCTCAAATGTTCCTCCAGAGTACGATTAAATCGTTCAACCATGCCATCAGATTGCGGATGTAGTGGTGTTGTCCTTGTCTTTCTTATGCCATATAATTCACACATTTCCTTAAATATGGCCGACTCAAAATTCCTACCCTGATCGGAATGCAATTCTAATGGAACTCCGTAACGGCACACCCAGTTGTTCACAAATACGTCTGCTACAGTTCTAGCTTCTTGGTTGGGTATGGCATACACTTCTGGCCATTTGCTGAAGTAATCCATAACCACTAGAACATATCTGTTTCCAGCCTCACTGACAGGAAAAGGACCGGCTACATCCATTGCGATACGCTCAAATGGTGCACCTGAATTGTATTGTTGGAGTTGTCCGCGGCTTCTTCTTACTGGACCTTTGGCCGTAATGCATTGTGGGCAATTGGCTATCCAATCGGCTACAGATTGCTGGCATCCAACCCAATAGAACCTTAGTTTTAGTTTTTCTAACGTTTTTGTTACACCAAGATGACCGCCACTGGGACCATTATGGAACTCTTTCATTACTTCGTTTATTTTGGAGGTTGGCACAACAATTAAATCAGTTGCTGCTTTTCCGCCTGCATCTTCCCATGTCCGGTATAAACAGCCATTTACTAGTTTAAGACTATCCCATAGGGTCCAATATGATTTAGTTATTGGGCTTTCTGAAAATATTTCGTGGCGAGCTGGCCTTCTGCCCTGTTCTTTGGCGGATATAATTCTCGATAATATGGGGTCATTTCTTTGCGCCGTTGACCAGTCTACGCTGGAGTCTATGTGCGTTAGTCGAACATCAATAACGCATTCTTTCCTCTCTGCCCTGCTACAATGTTTGCACTCCAGATTGCAGGGACGTCTTGAGAGAGCATCCGCATTATTATGCTTTCCACCTCTTCTGTACTCAATGCTAAAGTTGTAGCTTTGAAGGCGTTCAATCCAACGTGCAAGTTGCCCTTCAGGATTTTTAAATTGTAGTAGCCACCTGAGTGCGGAATGGTCTGTTCTTAGTGTGAAGTGTTGACCATAAAGATACTTGTGGTAATGTTTTACGCACTCTAATAATGCTAGGAGCTCTCGTCGCGTTACACAGTAATTCCTCTCAGGCTTCGAAAGTATTCGGCTATAGTAGCCTATGACTTTTTCAGTCCCATTGACTAACTGAGAGAGCACACCTCCTATACCGTAACCGCTCGCATCACTATCTCAGCACAAATTTCTCTCCAGCAATTGGATATGCCAGGACTGGTGCTGTACATAATAACTCTTTGAGTTCCTGGAATGCCTGCTCTTGTGATTCACCCCAATGGTAACGCCGGGACTTTTTGGTCAGCTCATGTAAACTTGCAGCCACTCTGGCAAAGTTTGGCACAAATCGTCTGTAGTATGTGCAAAGTCCTAGAAAGCTGCGCAGTTCATGCAGATTTTGTGGACGAGGCCAATCCTTTACTGTCCGTATTTTATCTTCATCGGTCGATATACCTTCTGCTGCAACGCGATGTCCCAGGTACTTAACTTCTTTCTGAAACAGTGCACATTTCTTGGCATTTAGCTTTAGCCCAGCCGCTGATATACGATTAAGAACTTCTTCTAGGTTTTTGAGGTGTTCGTCAAAAGTCTTTCCCGTGACTATGATGTCATCAAGGTACATCAAACAAGTCTTCCAGTGAAGTCCTTTTAACACCCGTTCCATCAAGCGCTCGAATGTGGCCGGAGCGTTACAAAGTCCAAATGGCATCACATTAAACTGCCACAAACCATCACCCGCACTAAAGGCAGTTTTCTCTTTGTCTTTGTCTGCAATTTCTACCTGCCAATACCCGTTTTGCAAGTCTAATGTGGAGAACCATTTTGTTCCGGCTAGCGTGTCCAAAGTGTCGTCAATTCTCGGTAGCGGATAACTGTCCTTCTTGGTGACGTCATTAAGTTTTCTGTAGTCGACACAAAATCTGGTGCTGCCATCTTTCTTCTTTACCAAAACCACTGGCGAGCTCCATGGACTTGAGGATGGTTCTATTATACCGTTTTGCTCCATTTCATTGATTAACTCCTTTACTTCACTTCGCTTTGCTAAGGGGATACTTCTAGGCGCTTGTTTAATTGGCCTTGCTTCGCCGGTATTTATTTCGTGATTCACAATAGCCGTTCGACCATGACTTTGACTGTTTAAGGCGAAGCCGGAGGCATATTTCTTAAGTAGCTGTTTAGCTTTATTTCTATCAGGCGCCGCCAATCCTTCTACCCATTCCCCCACATGTTCGGTTAGCATCTCATGTTCCTTTTCTGACAATGTAACGGGTTTCGGCTTTCTCTCACAATTTATTACCGCCTCTGCTGGAGCGCATTGACCAATGTCGGTGTTTTGGCTGAACAATTTTTCGCTGCTGGATAGATTTATCACTCTTACAGGGACTCTTCCATCGTTGCAGGCTTTGACGAGGGCTTTTGCTGTTATAATATCACTTTTTATTTCTTTAGGTTCTACTACCCACAACCGGTTGTCCACACAATTTCCCTCTATTCGTGCCCACACTATAGTTTCCGACTGCGGTGGTAGTTTCTGGCGTCCAACAGTAGCTAGCTTTCTTAATTGAGCTTTACTTTCATAACCAATATCAAGGGGTATTTCAATGTTGCGCCAAATCATGATTTGTTGTCCCATATGCAGATTAATGTTATGGCTAATCATAAAATCTGCACCGATTATTACTTCGTCCACAATATCAGCAACAATAAAAACGTGATTTACGTGGATGTTGACTATGGTTAATTTCGTTTTAATTTTACCATACACGGTAGCAGGCTCCCCAGTAGCTGTGCGCAGTCTTATATTGTACACTGGTTCAATTGTACCTTTCACTAAATCGGGCCTAATAATTGACTGTGACGCTCCTGTGTCAATCGTGAAGATGTGCTTTTTGCCGTTGATGTACCCACAAGTAGTAAGATTGCTGTTTTTCTGCTGCATTACTGATATGGAAATTGTGGGGCCCTCGTTTGTGGGAGCTAGCTCACGCCCCGTAGTGCTAGCCCGTTTTAGTTTAACGGTGACTCCTGTGATGATTGTTGGTGGGCTCTCTTATTGCTCCGTGGTGGCGAAGAAGATCTAGATCGTTTTCTTGGTGCTTTACAATTTCGCTGAAAATGGCCGACTCTACCGCAGTTATAGCATTTAGCTTGTGGCTTGTTTCGTTTCTCCTCTAGTGCTTGCATAACTGCCTCTTTTATGTCGTTGACTATATCTCTATCTTTCTCAGCGATAACCTCCAGATTTCGCACCTTATATATTTGCGGCTTAGTAATTATTTTAGCTGTCTCCTGTGCCAGTGCAAATGAAACAGTTTCTGCAAAAGTTGATTTCTGTGTAGCGCATACTGCATGTTTAACATCGGGATCACGAATGCCATTTACAAACGCCTCAATTTTGAATTGATCCAAGAATGGGTGGTTTTCACCAGGGTATGTCATCTGCACCAATCGTTCAACCTCCATCGCGAAATCTTGCAACGTTTCATTGACCTTCTGCACTCTGCCTCGCAATTCCATTCTGTAGATTTCCTTTTTATGTTCTCCACCATACTTTCGTTGTAGTGCAGCCATTACGTCGTCAAAATTATTTCTGCAGCTCATTGGTATGCTTTCAAGGACTTCTGCTGCGGTTCCTTTTAAGGCCAAAATCAACTCAATGGCTTTTTCTTCATTTGTCAACAAATTTCTGCCAGCCACAGTTTCAAACTGGAACTTGAATACATTAAAGGGTGTACTGCCATCGAAACATGGTGTCTTTATTCTACTAGAGATTTCTGGAATAACACGAACTGGCCCACCTTGGCATTGAAGATTGTTAATTTTCGCCTCTATGTCAATTTCCAGATTATTCATCTTACTCTCTAAATCGACAAGCTTCTCATCAAATTTGCTGACTTGTACCTCAACGCGATCCATTCTTTGGTTTATGGCCTCTGTCATTTCTGTCAATTTCTCATTTGTGGCTCTAGTTTCTCTAGAGTTTTCTTCCATTTTCTCCATCATTTTTCTAGAGTTTTCTTCCATTTTGCTAGAATTTTCTTCCATTTTTCTAGAATTTTCTTCCATCATTTTTCTAGAGTTTTCGTCCATTTTGCTAGAATTTTCTTCCATATTTCTACAATTTTCTTCCATCATTTTTCTAGAGTTTTCGTCCATTTTCTCCATCATGACTGCCAACGCTGCATTAATGTCCATACTGCTTGCCGCTGAACGGGTACATACCTCCATTTCTTCTTTTCCATCAAATACGTAAGTATTGATGTCAATGCCAAGCCGCATGAATTCATCTATTAGCCTTTTTTGAAGTTCTGCCTTATTACCTGTTGTCGGCAGCTCCAACTTACTCAACTCCTGCTTGAGCTGTTCCACTTTAAGCTCTTCAAACTTCATTGCTTTTAGTTATGTTTATTTTGCAAACTCCTGGCTATTTTTTTTTTATTTTGCAATATCCTGGTTACTTATATTTTGCAATCCCACTTCTGACACCAATTGTTACGTTTTTACCTTTTAAAAACGTTGGTTTATCTCCTTTAGATAAACCGGATTCTTTTCTATTGCAATCAAAATAACCAATCTAAATCCAGACACCAATTGTTACGTTTTACCTTCAAAAACGTACGTTTATTTCCTTTTAAATAAACCTGGCTGGCAATTAAAATTAACTAAAAACGCACACACACTTGTTGTTTACTATTTATTGTTTATTTCTTAACACTTTATTACTTTACAATTTCACAATGATTTACTGGAGCACAACTTAACTGTACAAACGCTACTGCGTGACTGACTCCTTAACACAAGTTGCAGCCCTTTTATAGTGTAATGTCTGCAATTGTAGAATGATCTCGAATGTTCCAGAGACACCCAGATTGTGTGTGTGGAATGAACTAGAAGGTTCCAGAGACATCCAGATTTGTGTAGAATGAACTAGAAGGTTCCAGAGACATCCAGATTTGTGTAGAATGAACTAGAAGGTTCCAGAGACATCCAGATTGTTAGCCATGGTTGTAGAACATACCAGAAGTTTCCAGAAGTATCCAGAGTATTCGTAGCGGAGACACCAACCACTTGGATTTTAGCCGAGACACACACCACTTCACAGTATAACACTTTATAGCACATTATAGCATAATGTTGTATACTCAAATGTAGCGTTGCCAGATTGACAGGTTTAGTGAATCCCGTTTCTCGGGATATTCTGATTCCAAAATACCAGAACCAGATCAATCAAATTTCGTAACAATATATATATATATATTAGGCTGGGTCGATTTGTGGGGAGGCAAAAAAATCGCCCATGGCTCAGGGAAAATCGTATTCTAGGGATCAAAATAAGAAACTTTGCCGAAGGAACCATACCTCTAAAGCGAATTCTACTACCCCTAACTGTTGACTTTTGTCCCGTAGGGTCAAGTTTTGAAAAATCCCACTTTGACCCATTTAGAGTGCCCCAATCGAGTCCAAATGTATGACCGACCCCCACTAACTTTGGAGGGCCGATCCACCCATGCCAGTGGCACACCCCCTTTAACTCCCCTGGGGGGTTCCCCATACAAACATTTTAAAAAATCACCATTTTTGGCACTTTATTTTATTATTTTTTATTTATTTTATTTATTTTTATTATTTTATTTATTTTTTCTCCTTAGAAATTTATTTAGTCAGAACATATGTAAATGAAAAAATTAATTTAACTTAGTAATAGAAAAGAAAATAAAAAAAATTACTGTTTGAAGTCTTTTTTGCTTTCAAGTCTGGGCACTGGAAAACAAGGAAGCTTGGAAAGCTCTACTTTCCAAGAAAAACTTTTATTTCCACATCGAGTCAGCCATATGGGTGGTATTGTCGGAAATAAGAGATCTTGAAAACCTCTTATTCGAAATTAGCTGGGATGATGGTGTTGGCAGTATAATAATATTAGGTGATGTGGAATATTGGTGCTGGGGTCAACTACGACTGGGTTGTCAACGATTAACTTTACTTGGAGAGCGGGACCCCAGATGGTATATAGTATCAAAATTATTTAAGGATGCTTATTCCCGATATTAAAATAAATGTATATATATATATATATATTAAGAAAATAAATAAATCTATTAGTATAATAAAATATATTAAAATTTTAAAGTATCTCCTAACGATCTGCTTTGTATCTGATAACGACCTGCTTTGTATCTGCTAACGACCTGCTTTGTATCTGATAACGACCTGCTTTGTATCTGATAACGATCTGCTTTGTATCTGCTAACGATCTGCTTTGTATCTGATAACGATCTGCTTTGTATCTGCTAACGACCTGCTTTGTATCTGTAAACGAAATGCTTTGTATCTGATAACGAATAGCATGAACTGTGAATACCCTCAATATGTATATAAAAAAAATAAAAAAGTTAATTTTCAATTTTCTTTTACTTTATTTTAATTTTCTTATAAATATATCTACATTTTGATTTCTTAGTTCCAATAGTTCATATATTATTCTAATACAATTTGCTTTCCGCAATGATGTTAAACAATCTCGCATCATTTTATATATTATTTTATTTTTCTCATAGTTTTAGTTAGAATAGGTATGACATCCACAAAACTCGTCAACTAATATATAACGATTATTCATCGGACTGGAAATTCAATATATTTTATACAATAATATCAGCTTCTCGCAATTCTTCAATTATTGAGACTATTTCATTATTATGTTTATTATGATCAGCAGCTTGTGATGCTATCAATAGTTTGAGGCGATCAACCAGCTCATTAGGATTATCCCAATATATATAATTTGCTTTTTTGGAATTTAAGTTCATTAGACCACTTCCCGTTTTATCATTTTTAAATAATTTACTTATAATATTTCGATATTTAAAAGCCTTTGTATCTTTTATTTGACCACCTGGTGTATAGCCTCTTTTATGGGCATTTGTTTCCACTAAAATCTTCCTATAAATCGCCAATTCAGTTTTATCATAACTCTTTGGTTTTATATGAAACATTAATTCGTATAAACCTGGTGTTAGTAACCATGTTTGGTTTCCTATTTCAATTTTATCCTCGCTTACTTTTATATTGCTGTTACCAAATTTCCAATCTCCATTTGAATCTTTGTGCGGGCCATAGAGTGTATCCAATTCATTTTTTCTAACCAACTGGGATAAATCTATTGGATTTATTGTAGTATTATTACCATCTTCTGTTGTATCCCCTTGAGAATAGGAGTCATCGTCATCATTTGTCTTATATAAAGTCTTTTGTACTCCATCATCATCGATATTACTTATATGTTCTTTCGTCGGAGTACTTGATTCGAATTTCATTGGTAACACTATGGAACATTTTTGGGATTATTGTCTGGGGGGTGAGAAATTCCAAGTCAGGGTGATGGTACTAGGTCAGTATAGTAAAACCCTCAAAGGGTTTGGCGTTCGTATGTGTCATTTTTTTTTATGACGTGTCATTTTTTTTATGACCTTTTAAATTTTTTCCTTATCTTGATGTTTTTTCGCTTAGTTGTAACTCGAGAACCACTTGTCCGATTTTGATAAAACAAATTTAGAAAAATTTAGAATTACAATTTCTCTAATCTGTTTCTATACCGTTTTCCTATATGTGCAACACTTTCGAAGTTAAAAATGAATGTATGAAGGGAAAAAAGTATTTTTTGCCTAAAAATTTAAATATTTTTTTTTAAAAATTCATAAAAAATCGAAAATGGAAAAAAGTGCCAAAACTAATTACTTTCGCGTAAAGTCACATAACTCATGAGCAAAAAAAGGCATAGATCATGAAAATCGATGCACGCGTTTCTCATTTATTCACAATTAGGTAAATGTATGAATTTCAAAAATTTGCTCCAGATATGCACAACATTATTTGGAGAAAACATTGACACTCACAAGCCGAACTCTCTCATATTTTTCTACTGTACTAAAAGAGAAATATTGATGTGGCAACACTGGTTCTGTAATGTTCACATAAAACATGCATTGTCATTATACTTCTTCTCTTTCTCACACTGGTTCTGTGATTTTTGTCATTCAACAAGTGCCGACGAACGCGAACAGTAAAACTGATTTTTCTCCAGTTTTTTAAAAGTGAACAAAAGAGAACAGAATATGGAATATGTGCAAGCCAGATATAAATAGCTTTTGCTACTGCTGTGGTCAATATGTCTCAACACATAAAAAAAGGGGAAATTTCAGTACTGATTTTGTTCAAACATACGAGATGTACTTCAACCAAAATGTTATAGTGAACGAAAATTGGGTACCAAATATAGTGTGTAAAAGCTGCTACAACCGTCTAATGGATTGGAAAAATAGAAGACGTGAAAGTATGCCATTCGGTATCCCAATGACTTGGACTAATCCTGGCGAAGGTCACAATCCATTGAATTGCTATGCATGTGCGAATAAAGGAGCCGCAAAAAGGATAAGAAAATCGTATAATTACGTTGGTGTTGCAAGTGCCGCAACACCATTGCCTCATTCGGACCACATTCCTGTGCCAAAAGCTTCTAGCCCAGATATTTTCTCTTCTACGACTGCTCCGACATATCATGCACGTGATGATTCCCCATATGAGCCATCAGTATCCAATGAGCCAATTTTAATAAATCAAAATAAGCTTGATTCAATTGTTGCCAAGTTGGAATTAACACAGCATAAATCGGAAGAGCTGGCTTCCATTTTGAAATCAAACAATTTGTTGGCACCCGGTGTGAAAGTCACAGCTTATCGAAGTCGTCAGGCAACACTCCAAAGTCCCGAACAACCACCATCGAAAAAGTCTAGGCAATATTTATTAAAATAAATAAAAAATTATAAAAATGTTTACTTAATTTTTTTAGTAGTTTATGGCCAGAAGTCTGGAGTTATTGGGGAAAATTTATGAAAAAGGCTATAAATTACACTTTTTTGAATAAAAAGAAATATCAATATTCTTGTCAAAATGGGATACCTTCACTTAATTGTAAATAAAAGCAGAACGCGTTAAATTTTGTTTATAGGTTATGTGACTTTACATGAAATTAATAACACTTGATCCTTTTTTCCGTTTTGGATTTTTTATGAATTAAAAAAAAAAAAATTTAATTTTTAGGCAAAAAAATATTTTTTTTTCTCCACAAATTTATTTTTACCGGCAAAACTGTTGATTATAAAGAAAAACGTTATATGAACGGATTAAAGAAATTGTAATTCTAAATTTTTCTAAATTTGTTTCATCAAAATCGGACAAGTGGTTCTCGAGTTATGTTAAACTACGTTTTTGCCAAAATGTTACAACTAAGCGAAAAAACATCAAGATAAGGAAAAAATTTAAAAGGTCATAAGGGTTTTACTATACTGACCTAGTACCATCACCCTGACTTGGATTTCTCACCCCCCAGATTGGCTGTTGTACTGTGTAATTGATTAAAAGTTAAATTTGAATAATTGTTCATTTCATTTTTAATTTCATCTTTAATGATTTTTGAAATCGTCTTTGTATTTTTAGAAATGTCAATAAATTCCTTCAATGGTTCTGTTATAGGTTTAAAAGTTTCTTTAAGTTTTTTAGAAGCATTACTTTTATCCAATTTTATATTTTGAAATTTTCTTTTTAAAACATTTCTAGTCTTTATCAATTCTTTCAACACTTTTTCTTTCATTGTTGATTGTGACAAAATTAAGGTTAGGTCTGGTTTATCCGATCAGGTATCCGATCAGGTATTAGATCTGGTATCGGATTAGGTATCAGATCAGGTATTGAATCAGGTATTAGATCAGGTATCAGATCAGGTATCGAATCATGTATTACATCAGATATAAAATTAGGTATCGGATTAGGTTTCAGATCAGCTGTAAGTATTAAATCAGATAGCGAATCAGTTATCAGATCAGGTATTAAATCAGGTATTAAATCAGGTATCAGATCAGATATAACTGGTAGTTAAATAAGCTTGTAGATAGATCTAATTGATTCAATGGTTGAATCTTTACTAACTAAGATTTATAATTATAGTTTTTTTTATTTCAATGAAAATATTAAATGACTATCTATAGCAACCACCATCTAATTCATCATCTTTGCTTATTGTTAAAAAATTCATATTTATCTTTCCAACATTTTCGACATATATCGCAAAAGTTATCATAGCTCATATCCGTTCCAACACGATCGCATTATATATATGCTTCATATTCATTTCATCCTGCTGAAACAAAATAATCATATTTGTATTATCTCGTATCAAATGCTTAGGAATTCGGGTATAAGTTTGACATAAATAAAAAGGAATCCACATATAAATATGAATATTTCTAATTATGATAGAAAACAGTGTAAAGATTATTACTTTATTAAGAAATTTTATTAACTTATATTTGAATAAAAAGGAACATTGAGAACTTATAGGAGTTTTTTTTTTTACTGATTTTGTAAAAAGAAAATTAATATATATAACAGCTTTGCATAATTAAATATACATCAGTTAATGTTTCTGATGTAATATTCATCTATTAGATATCCTGAAAAGAATTAATATTGTTAAATTTATTATAAAAAAAGAATGGTTTTCGTTAACTGAATGAGAGAATCTATTAAATAAGTATAATTGCTATATTGATAAGGATCATACAAATTTCTTTCAAGAAATGATAAATGAATTAAGAACATATAATAATAATTCTAATCCGTTTATATATTCAATTTGGGGATTACATAAATATGATTGTGAGATGATGACAAATGATTGTATATAGAATGTTAACACGTGTGAATGTAAAATTTTTCACGATCGATATAATTTAACACAGAAACTTTTTAATCTATATAACCGCACTTAACCTCACACATTCACACAACGTTAGAAATCAGAAAGTATAAATATCGTAACACACAGCTCAATAATCGTTAAAATTATAAAGAATGTTGATGAACTCATTAAATTTTATTTGCGAAGAAAATATTAACATGAAGCATTTATCCTTTGATTCTAAAACGAAAACGATCTACATAAAGGAGGATGTTATCAACGAATACAATACAGACCCAGATTACAGATTGTTGGAACTTAAAGAAGCCTGGTATAGTGATACATTCTTCCTAGATGCATTAGATGAATGCATCAAATTTTAAATCAACCAACATTTAGAAGTTGATTATATGAAATGTATGTGTGATAGAGATAACATCCCAGAATTCAGATTTGAATATAAATTGCGTGTTTCTGATTCACTAAAATGTTACGCATTGTATGAAGTAAAGATAAACGTTCCAGAAAATTGTATTGGAATGATATATGCACTAATAGAACTAAGAAATCAAAATGTAGATATATTTATAAGAAAATTAAAATAAAGTAAAAAAGAAAATTAAAAATTAAATAAAAATACACATTTTATTTTTATATAAATATTTTATTTTATTAAAAATGTAATTCTAATGAATCAGAAAAAACACTTTTTTTCCTTATAACAGAAAAAATTTTCTTTTTGAATAAAGTTAACTGATGGTTGGATAGCACCAAATATCTTCTTGGAAGAATTAATATAAAGTCTTCTAAAATCAACAATATTCGTTCTTCCTGGTTGATTGTCACCCTGTCAGCATCATATACAGCATATGGGGTGTTGAATATTAATGAATCCGCTTCAATTGTTGGATTATGCCCTAATATGTTGAAAGAGGCAGCAAACTCCTCACATTCATCTAAATCGATATTGTTGTTTATAATTGCTTCCATTTTTTTTTTTTGTTCTAACTTGTGCAAAGGAAAGTAATATAATTAACTTGTGAAGAAACTGGTTTGGAATTTATATTAATTTTTTTACATATCAAGTATTTTATTTCTTATCGCAGCTAAATAAATTTTCAATCTCAATAGTCGAAAAAACGCAAAAAACTTTGTACTCGGTAAGAAGATTAAATTAAAGCCAGAAGTTCTTTAATTCTAGTTTAAAGTCAAAATCAAATGGATATGATTATATAGGGTGCGCCAGATCTACTGAGATCTGGTTAGATCTGAACTATTTACACGGGTAATTTAAAAAAGTATAACTGATGAATAAAATCGAAAGTTTAATACTAAAAAATTAAAATTGTAAATTTAATAAAAAAACTCATAATGCATAAGTAGTATTAGGGAGTTCAGATACACACACATTTAAAAAAGTTTATTTATTAAATACTTGTAAAAAAAAATCACATAATTTTGTGAACTATCCTATTAGTTCATTTTTTTCCAACTCTAAATATAAACTAATAAAAGTCACGATTATTTCTTTGTGGTTAGTATTAGGAAAATTCAGATAAAACACATTTAAAGAAATTTTATTTATTAAATTCTTATAGAAAAATCACACAATTTTATGAACTCTCTAATGTAAGTGACATTTTCTTTGCGGTTAATACTATAATTTAAAAATAGTATTACGGACGATCAGATAAAACACATTTTAAAATAATCTATTTATTAAATGCTTATAAAAAAAATCACATAATTTTGTGAACTGTCCCATTAGATCATTTTTTGCCCGACTCTAAATATAAACTATTAAAACGCACGAATATTTCTTTGCGGTTAGTATTAGGGACATACAGATAAAACATATTTAAAAAAATTGTATTTATTAAATTCTTATAAAAATCACACAATTTAATGACCCCCTAATATAAGTGATTTTCTTTGCGGTTAATACTATAATTTAAAAATAGTATTAGGGACGTTCAGATAAAACATATTTAGAACGAGTAAAAAGGTTAAAGTCGGGCATGCCGACTATACAATACCCTACACCAGTCTGGTGTATTGTTTGGATCCGAAATTCGAATGGGTTAAAATGGGGCTTATGTCAAAATTTTCTATAATGTAAGTCAGCGCACCAAAATTCATTAAAATATTTTAATATTTGCGACCTGCAGTTTGTAACCAAGCCAATTTTGGGGGGACCCTTATATGGGCACTAGTTCTAAACATGGACCGATGTTCACCAAAATCAATAGGCTTCGTCCTTGGGCCAACATAGGTCTATGTACCAAATTTCATCAAAATATCTTAATATTTGCGACCTGCAGCGTATAAACAATATAATTTTGGGGGGACCCTTATATGGGCACTAGTTCTAAACATGGACCGATATTCGCCAAAATCAATAGGCTTCGTCCTTGGGCCAACATAGGTCTATGTACCAAATTTCATCAAAATATCTTAATATTAATACCTGCAGCGTATAAACAGTATAATTTTGGTAGGACCCTTATATGGGCACTAGGTCTAAACATAGACCGATGTTCACCAAAATCAATAGGCTGCGTTATTGGGCCAATATAGGTCTGTGTACCAAATTTCATCAAAATATCTTAATATTTGCGACTTGCAGCGTATAAACATTATAATTTTGGTAGGACCCTTATATGGGCACTAGGTCTAAACATAGACCGATGTTCACCAAAATCAATAGGCTGCGTTATTGGGCCAATGTAGGTCTGTGTACCAAATTTCATCAAAATATCTTAATATTTACGACCTGCAGCGTATAAACAGTATAATTTTGGTAGGACCCTTATATGGGCACTAGGTCTAAACATGGACCGATGTTCACCAAAATAAATAGGCTGCGTTATTGGGCCAATATAGGACTGTGTACCAAATTTCATCAAAATATCTTAATATTTACGACCTGCAGCGTATAAAGAGTATAATTTTGGTAGGACCCTTATATGGGGACTAGGTCTAAACATGGACCGATGTTCACCAAAATCAATAGGCTGCGTTATTGGGCCAATGTAGGGCTGTGTACCAAATTTCATCAAAATATCTTAATATTTACGACCTGCAGCGTATAAACAGTATAATTTTGGTAGGACCCTTATATGGGCACTAGGTCTAAACATAGACCGATGTTCACCAAAATCAATAGGCTGCGTTATTGGGCTAACATAGGTCTGTGTACTAAATTTCGTCAAAATATCTTAATATTTACGACCTGCAGCGTATAAACAATATAATTTTGGTAGGACCCTTATATGGGCACTAGGTCTAAATATGGACCGATGTTCAAAAAAATCAAACTTGTTCGTCCTTGGGCCAACATAGGTCTGCGTACCAAATTTCATCAAAATATCTTAATAGCTGCGACCTGTAGAGTGCGCACAAGATTGCATGGACAGACAGACAGACGGACGGACGGACAGACGGACATCGTTAAATCGAAATAAAAAAAAATTCTGAACCGATCGGTATACTATAAGGTGGGTCTACGACCAATATTTTTTGGTGTTACAAACATCAGCACAAACTTATAATACCCTGACCACATAGTGGTGTAGGGTATAAAAACAAAATTATAAATCTTAAATATTTTCCACAGACAGAATTTTTTTGGTGAATAAGATAAAAAAAATGTTTGTTGAAGGGTCAAGGCACTGATTTATTTTTGCTCAAAAGTCTAAATAACAACAGTCTGTCTGCATTTGCGAAATTAATAATGGGATAAGAGCAATGTACATATTATTTAAAAGGTAATATAAATGTATTTTAAATAAGGTATGACATATATAAGCTATGCAATCTTTTGGAAAAAATACTCTTATCCAACACTTTTTCACAAATTGTGTTGTTTGTATTAAAAGTAGGAGTACAAAAATAAAAATATTGCCAAAATTGAATGTAGGAATATTACAAAAAGAAAAAAATCATTTCGCTCTGGAAGAACTCAAATCCAGAACTTTAACGAAATTATTATATATTACGATATCTAATTATATATTTAAAATACTATTAATTGAAAACATAATTTGCAGATGCTGTTGACACAAAATGGTTTAATCTTTTTAAGATCTGTAAAAAAAATATTTATAAGTAAATCAAATTGAGTTAAAAAAAGTAAAAAAAAAAAATATTTTTTTGTGTCCGAGCTGATATTCGATAATAGTACCTCAGTCACATATATAATTACGTGTGGGGTTATATATGACAATATATAATAACATCCCGAATAAAAAAAAAATTGATCTCGGGCAATATCTAATCATATCCAATTTGATATTGTTTAAGATCTGCTGTAATATCTAGCTGATCCAATTAGATCTCAAAATTGGGTGTATCCAATCATATCGTATTAGATCCCATTGTATATATGGGGATAAACTAAGATCAAGTTATATCTCAAAATTGGGAGGTCCAATGATATATTTGGGGATAAACCTAGATCTATTTTGATCCGAAAATTGGCGGATCCAGCAATATATTTGGGGATATTTTTAGATCTAATTTGATCCGAAAAATGGCGGATCCAATTAGATCCAGCTATATATTTGTGGATAAACTTATATCTAATTTTATCTCAATTTTGGCAGATCGAATTAGATCCAGCAATATATTTGTTGATAAACTTAGATCTAATTTGATCCGAAAAAGTGGCAGATCGAATTAGATCTAGCAATATATTTGGGGATAAACTTAGATCTAATTTGATCCGAAAAATGGCAGATCGAATTAGAACCAGCAATATATTTGTGGATAAACTTAGATATAAATTGATCTGAAAAATGGCAGATCCAATTAGATCCAGCAATATATTTGTGGATAAACCTGGATATAAATTGAATAGAAAATTAGCAGATCAAATTAGATCCAGCAATATATTTTGGGATTTAGTAAGACCTAATTTGATCCGAAAAATGGCAGATCGAATTAGATCCAGCTATATATTTGTGGATGAACTTAGATCTAATTTGATACGAAAAATGACAGATCGAATTAGATCCAGTAATATATTTAGGGATAAACTTGGATCTAACTTTATCAGAAAAATGCCTGATCGAATTAGATCCAGCAATATATTTGGGAATAAACTTGGATCTAAATTTATCAGAAAAAGTAGATCTAGGTATATGTGACCTTCTCCGAGAAAAGGGACCTAGTGTGTCAAAAAACGGGTTTGGACTTAAGAGTGGATTCTGTTACCTAAAAGGGTGTAGAATAAGATGAAATGAGTTGAGACACCTAACCATACCAAATCGCATCTCTCAACTGAAGGTGTGTTTAAAGTGATAATGCGTTATGAAACTTTAAATGCGTTCTTCTCAAAACTTAATTTTCACACAGTAGGTCCCTTTTCTCGGAGAAGGTCAGGATTAAGTTGTATCTAACTTTATCTGGAAAACGGCAGATCGAATAAGATCGAGGATTATATTTGGCGATTACATAAGATCTATATTTATGAAAAAAATAACATGAAATTAGATCCAGTAATATATTTCGGGATTGCGTAAGATCTTAACTTTTTCAATAAGTTGCAGATCGAATTGAATCCAGTGATATATTTAGTGATTTGGTAAAATCTTAAATTTTCCCATAAATTGCAGATCGAATTAGATCCAGCAATTAATTTAGGTATTAAAATGGCAGATAGAATTAGAAACAGCAATATATTTGGGGATTGACATCTAAAACTATCCATAAAAATGACAGATAAAATTAGATGCCGCATTATATTTGGTACTACGTAAGATCTCCATTTATTTGGGATTAAATAAGATCCCAGACATATATTGCCAACTGTTCAAAAAATAATACACTGGCAGAGCACTGATTTTATAAAAATTACAATATTTTGTAGTAGTGTGTTTATGTATGTTCTAGACCAACTTTTTCATACAAATCAAAGATCATGCCTTAACCCGTTAGCTGTCGTGGGGGTCATATTTGACCCCATGATTTTAGCGTAAGGGTGAACGCGCCACGCCTCCTTTTACGTAAGGGTGAACCCTTTACGCCCCCTTTTACGTAAGGGTAAACCCCACTCCCCCTTTTACGTAAGGGTAAACCCCCACGACCCCTTTTACGCCCCCTTTTACATAAGGGTAAACCCCCACGCCCCCTTTAACGACCCCTTTTCCGTGTGGGTAAAAACTTTATGCCCCTTTTACGTGAGGGTAAACCCTTTACGCTCCCTTTTACGTAAGGGTGAACCCCCCGCCCCCTTTTACGTAAGGGAAAACCCTTAACGCCCCCTTTTACGTAAGGGTGAAGGTGAGAAGATGAGCGTTGGTGGTGTATGTGAGTGTATAGTTTTTGAAAGTGAGTTGTTAATCTAATGTAACCGTTAAAGGGTTAAGGAAATGTGGTTTTGTAAATTATAAATGTTAACCGCAAAAGAAGTTCTCACTTTAGGGGTGTTCATAGAATTATGTGATTTTTTACAAGTATTTAATAAATACAATTTTTATACCCTACACCACTATGTGGTCAGGGTATTATAAGTTTGTGCTGATGTTTGTAACACCAAAAAATATTGGTCGTAGACCCACCTTACAGTATACCGATCGGTTCAGAATTTTTTTTTATTTCGATTTAACGATGTCCGCCTGTCCGTCCGTCCGTCTGTCTGTCTGTCCATGCAATCTTGTGCGCACTCTACAGGTCGCAGCTATTAAGATATATTGATGAAATTTGGTACGCAGACCTATGTTGGCCCAAGGACGAACAAGTTTGATTTTGGTGAACATCGGTCCATGTTTAGACCTAGTGCCCATATAAGGGTCCTACCAAAATTATACTCTTTATACGCTGCAGGTCGTAAATATTAAGATATTTTGATGAAATTTGGTACGCAGACCTACATTGGCCCAATAACGCAGCCTATTGATTTTGGTGAACATCGGTCCATGTTTAGACCTAGTGCCCATATAAGGGTCCTACCAAAATTATAATGTTTATACGCTGCAAGTCGCAAATATTAAGATATTTTGATGAAATTTGGTACACAGACCTATATTGGCCCAATAACGCAGCCTATTGATTTTGGTGAACATCGGTCTATGTTTAGACGTAGTGCCCATATAAGGGTCCTACCAAAATTATACTGTTTATACGCTGCAGGTATTAATATTAAGATATTTTGATGAAATTTGGTACATAGACCTATGTTGGCCCAAGGACGAAGCCTATTGATTTTAGCGAATATCGGTCCATGTTTAGAACTAGTGGCCATATAAGGGTCCCCCCAAAATTATATTGTTTATACGCTGCAGGTCGTAAATATTAAGATATTTTGATGAAATTTGGTACATAGACCTATGTTGGCCCAAGGACGAAGCCTATTGATTTTGGTGAACATCGGTCCATGTTTAGAACTAGTGCCCATATAAGGGTCCCCCCAAAATTGGCTTGGTTACAAACTGCAGGTCGCAAATATTAAGATATTTTAATGAAATTTGGTGCGCTGACTTACATTATAGAAAATTTTGACATAAGCCCCATTTTAACCCATTCGAATTTCGGATCCAAACAATACACCAGACTGGTGTAGGGTATTGTATAGTCGGCATGCCCGACTTTAACCTTTTTACTCGTTTTTAAAGAATGTTATTCATTTATTTTTTCTAAGTAATCTATATATATAAATTTATATAATTATATATAACTCAGTAACACGAACAATGTTGTCTCATATAGTCAGTCATGTTGTATAGCACTGTTTGGCTGAATGAGTTAAGTGGCCGACTACAACGCCAGCAACCTGGGTTCAAATCCTGCCGACGGCATTTTTTTTGTTTGTTTTTTTTAAGGAAATAAATATTTTTTAAATAATAAATGTTTTTATACCCTACACCACTACGTGGAGAGGATATTATAAGTTTGCGCTGATGTTTGTAACACCAAAAAATATTGGTCGTTGGCCCACCTTATAGTATACCGATCGGCTCTATGTCCGTTCCTCCGTCAGTCTGTCTGTCTGTCCATGCATTCTTGGTCGCAAATATTAACATATTTTGATGAAATTTGGTACACCGACTTATGTCGGCCCAAGGACGACGTCTATTGATTTTGGTTAACATCGGTCCACGTTTAGACCTAGTGCCCATATAAGGGTGCCCCCAAAATTATATTGTTTATACGCAATGTTGCCAGTTTTGACGATTTATCGTCATTTTGATGATTTTTACTATCGAGAATACCCGAGTAAAAAAAATTATATATAATCATATGTGGCATATATTACAATATATAATTAGACATGTGGTTATGTATATCCATATATAATTATATATGAGGTTTTTTCCGAAAAATTTTCCTTATATTATGCCATATATAATTTCATCTAATTAGATATCGGCCTTCATAATATTAGATATGGCATATATAATTATATATTACTAGGGTTTATGTCCCGGGAATTCCCGGGACGGGATTCCCGGGAATCCCGCCCTTTTTTGAATCCCGCAATCCCGGGAATTTTATGCGGGATTTCCCGGGATTTTTTTTAGTCTTTTACAGTAGTTTTAGCTAGTTTTATTGCAATTTTAGAAGCTTTATTTAAATTTAAAGCATTGATTTTTTAAAATTAATTTAAATAAAGAACATTTAAAATTAAAAAATACGGTTTAAAATTTAATAATTTGAATTAAGCCAAATTGTTTTTGGATGCCAATTGAATTTGGTTTAGTTAAACCAAAAAATATTATATTAGCAATTACCAAATTTACAAACTAAAATACTTGTCCTTCGGGAATTTTTCTCTTCTTTAAGATGATGATATTTGTTCAAATAAAGCAATATTTATATGGGCTGTTTTAAACTACAAGATTCTCGGAAAGATTTTGCAACCTTGCCTATAGGTTTTGCACGTGTACTGAATTCAAATCGTACTGAAAATCTTATAGTGTAAACCAGCCTTATTCAATATCATTATTTCAGTTCCAAATACCTCCACTAAACTAGGGATTAAAGTTAAAAAATAGTAATTTTTTTTGTATTTTCAATTATTTTGAGTTTCTTTTACTTCAAATAATTTCATTTAAAGTTCAATTGCTATTCCTTTATTTTAAATACATTTTTTAAATATTATTAATTTTTAAAATAATAAATACATCAGATGCTTTTTCAAATTATTTTGAATTTTGTATATGCTAATTTAAAATGCAACTAAATATGAAAATTAAATAATTTCTTTTTAAGGGGTTGTGGCATAAAAAATTTCTATTCAAGAAAACTAATTAAAGTTATGAAACTATTTAATATTTTAGTGTCTACTTTTATAAAACAATTTAGGCGAATTTGCCTAAAAATTTCTGTGAAAAATGCTCACTTTTAAACTTTTTTATAAAACTAATTCTAGACGGATGCTTCTGAAAATATGCATAGAAGAAAATAAAATATCTAGAAGTAGAAATTTTTGGATTTCATGTATAAGAAATATTTAAAAAATTGATTTTAGTTCTGACTATAAAACTGGTCCGACAAAAGTTTGCACCCATTAACAATTCCAATATATCCTGAAAAAAGGGATCTAAATAATATAACCGTGTCTTTCACTTTTTTATATCAATTCGTTTAACAGCTTAAACCGCGAAATTAATATTTAGTTAATATACTACTAAAAGTTTTTTTTTAATAAGGACGGCCTTCCCTATAAATATATTACATAAATACTAATTCACAATTTAAATTGTTAAACGAATTAACCTGGAAAAAGTGAAAGACATGGATATTTAGCCCTCCTTTCAGAACATTTTCTCATCGATACAACCAAAAGATAAACTTTGTCGAACGGTGTTTAACCAAAAAGTAGTTTTTCAAGTACAATATATGTCGAATTTATATATTTTCTAACGAGCGGGAATTCCCGGGATCCCGGGAAATTCCGAAAAAAATCCCGCTGTCCCGGGAAATGAAAAAGTCCGGGAAAAGAAAAACCCTATATATTACATAACATGGTTGATCTTATTGCATATATAGTTATATATAGAACTATATCTTAATATATATGGTGGCATTTTAGCAATATATAATTATATATGGTATCATTTAAACAATATATAATTATATATGGTGGCAGTTAAACTAGATATTATCATATATGGTGCCATTTAAACAATATATGGTCATATATGGTACCTCATAAACCAAATCTTTAATTCAGTTCCAGATATGATAATATATGGTACTATATATAGTGCGATATATATTTATATATGGTGTTATTTAAGCTATATATTATCATATATGGTGCCATTCAAACCATATATTATCATATATGGTGCCATTCAAACCATATATTATCATATATGGTACCATTTAAACCATATATTATCATATATGGTGCAATTTCAACAATATATGCCCATATATGGTACCTCATGAACAATATTTTTAATACAGTTCCACATATGATAATATATGCTACCATATATAGTGCCATATATATTTATATATGGTGTTATTTAAGCAATATATTACCATATATGGTGCCATTTAAACCATATATTGTCATATATGGTGCCATTTCAACAATATATGCTCATATATGGTACCTGATGAACGACATTTTTAATACAGATGCAGATATGATAATATATGCTACCATATATAGTCCCATATATTGATATATGGTGTCAATTAAACAATATTAATATATAGACATATATGGTATCATTTAAACAATATATTGTCATATATGGCACAATTTAAACAATATATGGTCAAATTTGGTACTACATCAACATTTTGAATACAATTCCATATATGGTTTAATTTTATAATGTAAAACTGTATGGCGCTATAAAAAATATTATCAGATATGTTAATTCATTAACAATATTTATAATACAGTGTCATATATTGTAATATATGTATATCATTCAATATATATTGATGTATGGTAATGGTACAATAATTCCAATATCAGTTGAGATACAATTTGTGGGTCCATATCAACAATTTGTTCACGTACATTTAACATATATATTTGTACATTTAAGTTATAATTTATAAACACTTTTCTCAAAAAATAAAAAAAATTTCTCAAATACATTTCATAATTTCGGAAATACGATTGATAATTTCTGAAATACAGTTTGATAATTTCTGAAATACAGTTGTGAATTTCGGAAATACAATTAATAATTTCTGAAACACAATTGATAAAACTGAACTTCAATTGACTAGTTCTGAAATACAATTCATAAATGTGAAAAATAATTGATGATTTCTGAAACACAATTGATAAAACTGAAATTCAATTGATTATTTCTGAAATACAATTGATAAATCTTAAAACAATTAATACAATTGGAAATGGTGTAGAGCGTCAAAAAGATGTAAATAAAATTATTTTATTCAAAGATTTCAATTTAATAAAAAAATAAATACCCGAGTAAAAAAATTTATATATAATCATATGTGTCATATATTACAATATATAATTAGACATGTGGCTATGTATATCCATATATAATTATATATGACGTTTTTTCCGAAAAATTTTCCTTATATTATGCCATATATAATTTTATCTAATTAGATATCGGCCTTCATAATATTAGATATGGCATATATAATTATATATTACATAACATGGTTGATCTTATTGCATATATAGTTATATATAGAACTATATCTTAATATATATGGTGGCATTTTAGCAATATATAATTATATATGGTATCATTTAAACAATATATAATTATATATGGTGACAGTTAAACTAGATATTATCATATATGGTGCCATTTAAACAATATATGGTCATATATGGTACCTCATAAACAAAATCTTTAATTCAGTTCCAGATATGATAATATATGGTACTATATATAGTGCGATATATATTTATATATGGTGTTATTTAAGCTATATATTATCATATATGGTGCCATTCAAACCATATATTATCATATATGGTGCCATTCAAACCATATATTATCATATATGGTACCATTTAAACCATATATTATCATATATGGTGCAATTTCAACAATATATGCCCATATATGGTACCTCATGAACAATATTTTTAATACAGTTCCACATATGATAATATATGCTACCATATATAGTGCCATATATATTTATATATGGTGTTATTTAAGCAATATGTTACCATATATGGTGCCATTTAAACCATATATTATCTAATATGGTGCCGTTTCAACAATATATGCTCATATATGGTACCTCATGAACAACATTTTTAATACAGTTCCAGATATGATAATATATGCTACTATATAGTGCCATATATGTTTATATATGCTGTTATTTAAGAAATATATTAACATCCCGAGTGAAAAAAATTGATCTCGCGCAATATCTAATCATATCCAATTTGATATTGTTTAAGATCTGCTGTAATATCTAGCTGATCCAATTAGATCTCAAAATTGGGTGTATCCAATCATATCGTATTAGATCCCATTGTATATATGGGGATAAACTAAGATCAAGTTATATCTCAAAATTGGGAGGTCCAGTGATATCTTTGGGGATAAACCTAGATCTATTTTGATCCGAAAATTGGCGGATCCAGCTATATATTTGCGGATATTTTCAGATCTAGTTTGATCCGAAAAATGGCGGATCCAATTAGATCCAGCTATATATTTGGGGATAAACTTAGATCTAATTTGATCTCAATTTTGGCAGATCAAATTAGATCCCGCAATATATTTGTGGATAAACGTATATCTAATTTGATCCGAAAAAGTGGCAGATCGAATTAGATCTAGCTATATATTTGGGGATAAACTTAGATCTAATTTGATCCGAAAAATGGCACATCGAATTAGATCCAGCAATATATTTGTGGATAAACTTAGATATAAATTGATCTGGAAAATGGCAGATCAAATTAGATCCAGCAATATATTCGGGGATAAACTTAGATCTAATTTGATTCGAAAAATGGCAGATCGAAAAAATTGGTTAATCTAATTATATAAAATTAGATTTAATACAAAAAGTTACATTTTAATTGATACCATTAGACAAAAATAACCCAATAAACCATGAAACGATACAGTATCGTTAACGAATTCATATTAAGTATCATATTTGCTATCGTTTATGATACAAAAATATGAACTCGTAATGATATCATAATTTTTCAAAATAACGATAAATTTTCTGAAAAAATCATATTTGCTTGTTCTAATTTAATCGTTATAGATATCATATATACTTCTTTATTTCGATATTGTCAATGATATCATATTTTCATAGAATGGTGATAAAATAACGACAAAAATTTTGCAATATGACTGCCTGAAATTTTCGATATCAAAACGATATCGTTATTTCATGAAAAAACGATATCATTAACGACTGTGCACTTTTCTTCACAGTACCTATTACTTATGAATCGTTAATGATATCATTCTCGGACAAACGTATCATCGAAATGATATCGTTACGAATTCGAAACGATATCGTGTGGTTTGTTGGGAAATCATTCAGATATCGCTCAGATTGCATTAAATGTCCATTCTATTGAAATTATTTCTTGATTATCATTATGTCACATCCAATTTTATATAATTAGATAAACTTGTTTTTCGGATCGTATTTCATCATATTAGATCCAAGGTGGATCTAAATTACTGCAGTACGATCCACCATTTTTCGAATAAAATTTTATTTTGGCCGGTATCAAAAAAAGATATGATTGTGTGTTGTACTTCATTAATTTTTTTAATAGGGTATCCACAGAAATGACAGATAAAAATAGATCCCGCATTATATTTGGGTACTATGTAAGATCTTCATTTATTTGGGATTAAATAAAATCCCAGCCAGATATTGCCAACTGTTCAAAAAATAATACACTGACAGAGCACTGATTTTATAAAAATTACAATATTTTGTTAAAATAAGCTTTAAACTCAGAAGGTCTCGAGTTGGATACCGTTCATGGCTATGCATTTTTTTTTTTTTTATAAAATGAATTTCTTTTTATAAAATTATCATTTTTTTCTATAATTTTTTTTATAAAATTATATTTTTTTTATTAAATTCAATTTTTTTAATAAAATATTTTTTTTTTTTTAAAGAGAAGCAACACAGGAAATTCTTCCTATTAATTAATGTGTTGCTTCCTTTGGAAAGGGGATAGAGAAGAAGTGAAAGTTAGTGAAAGATGAAGGGCTTCAAATATGGCAACACTGTAATTGCGCGAGATGTTGAATTTTAGAACAGTTGTTGCGCGCCATCTGATGGTGAGTTGGCGAACTTTGTTGAAGCTTTTTAGTTCATAGCCCTGTTATATTATTTTACTTCGGTAGGGTTAAGTGCTATGGGAACACCGAAGGAGGACACTGCGATGTGTATGAGGGATAGAAAAGCTCATACATATTACTATTTTTCATAAATTGATGTTGCCTTGGTTGGGGCTCGAACCCGCAACCTCACGTGTAACAGTCCAACGCGCTAACCATTACACCACAGCGCCCATTTACATCTTTTTGACGCTATACACCATTTCCATTAGTATCAATTGTTTTTAAGATTTATCAATTGTGTTTCAGAAATAATTAATTGTATTTTAGAACTTATGAATTATTTTTCAGATTTATGAATTGTTTTTCAGAACTAGTCAATTGAATTTCAGTTTTATCAATTGTATTTCATAAATTATCAAACTGTATTTCAGAAATTATCAATTGTATATCAGAAATTATGAAATGTATTTAATAAATTTTTCTCTATTAACTATGAAATACAATCAACAAATTCTGAAATAGATTTGATTATTTCTGAAATACAATTAATAATTTCTGAAATACATTCGATAATTTCTGAAATACAATTATAATTTCTGAAATACAATTAATAGATTCTGAAATACAGTTAATATTGTAGTTTCTGATGAGTTACCATATATGACAATATATTGTTTAAATGGCAACATATGGTATGTTGTTTAAATGATATGATATATCAAAGTATATGGTATTATACAATATATAGTAGCATATATTATCATATCTGGAACTGTATAAAAAATGTTGTTCCTGAGGTACCATATATGAGCATATATTGTTGAAATGGCACCATATATGATAATATATGGTTTCAATGGGACCATATATGGTAATATATTGCTTAAATAACACCATATGTAAATATGTATGGCACTATATATAGTGGCACATATTATCACATCTGGAACTGTATTAAAAATTTTGATCATGAGGTACCATATATGACCAAATATTCTTTAAATGGCATTATATATATTAATATATGGTTTAAATGGCACCATATATGGTAATATATTGTATAAATGACACCATATATCAATATATATGGCACTATATATAGTAGCATATATTATCATATCTGGAACTGTATTAAATATTTTGTTCATAAGGTACCATATATGACCATATATTGTTTAAATGCCACCATATATGATAATATATGGTTTAAATGGCACCATATATGATAACATCTAGTTTAACTAGCGCCATATATAGTTATATATTGTTTAAATGATAACATATATAATTATATATTGCTAAAATGCCACCTTATATATTAAGATATAGCTCTATATATAACTATGTATGCAATAAGATCAGCCATGCTATGTAATATATAATCATATATACCATATCTAATATTATGAAGGCCGATATCTAATTAGATGAAATTATATATGGCATAATATAAGGAAAATTTTTCGGAAAAAACGTCATATATAATTATATATGGATATACATAACCACATGTCTAATTATATATTGTAATATATGCCACATATGATTATATATAATTTTTTTTACTCGGGATATTTGGTGCCATTTAAACCATATATTGTCATATATGGTGCCATTTCAACAATATATGCTCATATATGGTACCTGATGAACGACATTTTTAATACAGATGCAGATATGATAATATATGCTACCATATATAGTACCATATACTTTGATATATCGTATCATTTAAACAACCCGAGGAAAAATAGTTACATATAGTCATATACATATGTGATTAAGTTATATCTGTATAAATATACAGTTTCATCCGAAGAATGGCCCGATATATTTTTATCAATTGTTTATCAATTTTTATCTAAATGTATCAGTTTAGATCTGACCTGATTAAATTATGTGTTAATCAGATGAAATTGTATCAGATTTTTGACCTGATACAATTTTATCGGTTTGATCGTAATTGGTTCAATTTTATATAAATAAAATATAATTGTATCCGACATTTACCTTATACAATTGTATCAAAGTTTTAAACTGATATCAGGTCAAAATTGGGATATAACTACCCGAGTAAAAAAAATTATATATAATCATATATGGCATATATTACAATATATAATTATACATGTCGTTATGTATATCCATATATAATTATATATGACGTTTTTTCACAAAATTTTTCCTTATATTATGCCATATATACTTTCATCTAATTAGATATCGGCCTTCATAATATTAGATATGGCATATATAATTATATATTACATGACATGGTTGATCTTATTGCATATATAGTTATATATAGAACTATATATTAATATATATGGTGGCATTTTAGCAATATATAATTATACATGGTATCATTTAAAAAATATATAATTATATATGGTGACAGTTAAACTAGATATTATCATATATGGTGCCATTTAAACAATATATGGTCATATATGGTACCTCATTAACAAAATCTTTAATTCAGTTCCAGATATGATAATATATGGTACTATATATAGTGCGATATATATTTATATATGGTGCTATTTAAGCAATATATTATCATATACGGTGACATTCAAACCATATATTATCATATATGGTGCCATTCAAACCATATATTATCATATATGGTACCATTTAAACCATATATTATTATATGATAATATATGATACTATATATAGTGCCATATATATTTATACATGGTGTTAATTAAGTAATATATTACTATATATGGTGCCATTTAAACCATATATTATCATATATGGTGCCATTTCAACAATATATGCTCATATATGGGACCTCATGAACAACATTTTTAATACAGTTTCAGATATAATAATATATGCTACTATATATGGTGCAATATATATTGATATATGGTATCATTTAAACAATATATTACCATATGTGGTGACATTTAAACCATACATTATGATATATGGTGCCATTTCAACAACATTTTTAATACAGTTCCAGATATGATAATATATGCTACCATATATAGTACCATATACTTTGATATATCGTATCATTTAAACAACCCGAATAAAAATAGTTACATATAGTCATATATGTGATTAAGTTATATCTGTATAAATATACAGTTTCATCCGAAGAATGGCCCGATATATTTTTATCAATTGTTTATAAATTTTTATCTAATTGTATCAGTTTAGATCAGACCTGATTAAATTATGTGTTAATCAGATGGAATTGTATCCGATTTTTGACTTGATGCAATTTTATCGGTTTATATGTAATGGTGTCAGGTTTGATCGTAATTGGTTACCACACATTTACATTTACCTTATACAATTGTATTAAACCCGAGTAAAAACAGTTACATATAGTCGTATAAAATGTGATTAACTTATATCGGTATAAATATACAGTTTCATCCGAAAAATGGCCCGATGTTATTGTATCAGTTTTGTATCAGTTTTCATCTAATTGTATCTTTTAGGATCTCAACTAATAAAATTATACATTAATCAGATGAAATTATATCCGATTTTTGACCTGATACTATTTTACCGGTTTATATCTAATGGTATCTGTTTAGATCGTAGTTGGTACAATTTTATATAAATAAAATATATTTGTATCCGACATTTGTCTTATATAATTGTATCAAAGTTTTAAAGCAGATATAATTGCATCAGGTCAAAATGCAGATATAACTTTATAAGTTTGTATAAAAATGTATCTATTTGGATCTAAACTAATACCATGCGACATAAACCGATAAAATTGTATCAGGTCAAAAATCAGATAAAATTTCATCTGATTACTATATAATCTAATCAGTTAAGATCTAAACTGATACAATTAGATAAAAAGTGATAACCAACTGACACAATTACATCGGGCCATTTTTCGGATGAAATGGTATATGGATCACATTAAGTTATATATTACCATATAAAGCTCCATATTAGTTTTTTTTAATAGGGAAGTTTTAAACTGATATCAGGTCAAAATTGGGATATAACTATATAATTTTGTATACAAATATATCTATTTGGACCTAAACTGATACCATGTGATATAAACCAAATAAAATTGTATCAGGTCAAAAATCTGATACAATTTCATCTGATTAACACATAATTTAATCAGGTCAGATCTAAACTGATGCAATTAGATAAAAACTGATAAATCAACTGATACAATTTTATCGGGCCATTTTTCGGATCAAATGGTACATGGATGACTCTAAGTTATATATTACCATATAAGGATCAATATTGTATTTTTTTTAATAGGTAACATACCATATATGGTGTCATTTAAACAATATATTGTCATATATGTATGGTGACATTTAAACAATATATGTTCGTGTATGGTAACTCATCACCAACTACAATATTAACTGTATTTCGAAAGCTATTAATTGTATTTCAGAAATTTTAAATGTATTTCAGAAATTATGGAGTGTATTTTAGAAATTTTTTAATTGTATTGTTGTTGTCGATATCTGTCTGGGATCTTATTTAATCCTAAATAAATGGAGATCTTACGTAGAGCGCAAATATAATGCGGGATCTAATTTTATCTGTCATTTTTCTGGATAGTTTTAGATGTCAATCCCCAAATATATTGTCGTTTCTAATTCGTTCTGCCATTTTAATACCGAAATAAATTGCTGGATCTAATTCGATCTGCAATTTATGGGATAAATTAAGATTTTAACAAATCACTAAATATATCACTGGATTCAATTCGATCTGCAACTTATTGAAAAAGTTAAGATCTTCGTAATCCCGAAATATATTACTGGATCGAATTTCATCTGTTATTTTTTCATAAATTTAGATCTTACGTAATCCCCAAATATAATCCTCGATCTTATTCGATCTGCCGTTTTCCAGATAAAGTTAGATACAACTTAATCCTAAAATATATATGTGACCTTCTCCGAGAAAAGGGACCTAGTGTGTGAAAATTAAGTTTTGAGAAGAACGCATTTAAAGTTTCATAACGCATTATCACTTTAAACACACCTTCAGTTGGGAGATGCGATTTGGTATGGTTAGGTGCCTCAACTCATTTCATCTTATTCTACACCCTTAAGTCCAAACCCGTTTTTTGACACACTAGGTCCCTTTTCTCGGAGAAGGTCACATAACTTAGATCTACTTTTTCGTATAAATTTAGATCCAAGTTTATCCCCATATATATTGCTGGATCTAATTCGATCTGCATTTTTCTGATAAATTTAGATCCAAGTTTATCCCCAAATATATTGCTGGATCTAATTCGATCAGGCATTTTTCTGATAAAGTTAGATCCAAGTTTATCCATAAATATATTACTGGATCTAATTCGATCTGTCATTTTTCGTATCAAATTAGATCTAAGTTCATCCACAAATATATTGCTGGATCTAATTGGATCTGCCATTTTTCGGATAAATTTAGATCTAAGTTAATCCACAAATATATTGCTGGATCTAATTTGATCTGCCATTTTTCAGATCAATTTATATCTAAGTTTATCCACAAATATATTGCTGGATCTAATTCGATGTGCCATTTTTCGGATCAAATTAGATCTAAGTTTATCCCCAAATATATTGCTGGATCTAATTCGATCTGCCACTTTTTCGGATCAAATTAGATTTAAGTTTATCCACAAATATATTGCTGGATCTAATTCGATCTGCCAAAATTGAGATCAAATTAGATATAAGTTTATCCACAAATATATAGCTGGATCTAATTGGATCCGCCATTTTTCGGATCAAATTAGATCTAAAAATATCCCCAAATATATAGCTGGATCCGCCAATTTTCGGATCAAAATAGATCTAGGTTTATCCCCAAAGATATCATTGGACCTCCCAATTTTGAGATATAACTTGATCTTAGTTTATCCCCATATATACAATGGGATCTAATACGATATGATTGGATACACCCAATTTTGAGATCTAATTGGATCAGCTAGATATTACAGTAGATCTTAAACAATATCAAATTGGATATGATTAGATATTGCGCGAGATCAATTTTTTTTACTCGGGTATATAATTTTATAAAAAAATTTATAGAAAAAAAAATTTAAATTTTATAAAAAGAAATTCATTTTGTAAAAGAAATGCATATTGAACTCGTTACCTTCTGAGTTTAAACCTTATTTTAACAAAATATTGTAATTTTTATACAATCAGTGCTCTGCCAGTCTATTATTTTTTGAACAGTTGGCAATATATGTCTGGGATCTTATTTAATCCCAAATAAATGGAGATCTTACGTAGTACCCAAATATAATGCGGCATCTAATTTTATCTGTCATTTTTATGGATACTTTTAGATGTCAATCCCCAAATATATTGCTGTTTCTAATTCGATCTGCCATTTTAATACCGAAATAAATTGCTGGATCTAATTCGATCTGCCATTTTTCTGATAAATTTAGATCCAAATTTATCCCCAAATATATTGCTGGATCTAATTTGATCTGCCATTTTTCAGATCAATTTATATCTAAGTTTATCCACAAATATATTGCTGGATCTAATTCGATGTGCCATTTTTCGGATCAAATTAGATCTAAGTTTATCCCCAAATATATTGCTGGATCTAATTCGATCTGCCACTTTTTCGGATCAAATTAGATTTAAGTTTATCCACAAATATATTGCTGGATCTAATTCGATCTGCCAAAATTGAGATCAAATTAGATCTAAGTTTATCCCAAAATATAAAGCTGGATCTAATTGGATCCGCCATTTTTCGGATCAAATTAGATCTAAAAATATCCGCAAATATATAGCTGGATCCGCCAATTTTCGGATCAAAATATATCTAGGTTTATCCCCAAAGATATCACTGGACCTCCCAATTTTGAGATATAACTTGATCTTAGTTTATCCCCATATATACAATGGGATCTAATACGATGTGATTGGATACACCCAATTTTGAGATCTAATTGGATCAGCTAGATTTTACAGCAGATCTTAAACAATATCAAATTGGATATAATTAGATATTGCGCGAGATCAATTTTTTTTACTCGGGTAGCCAAATGACGATTTGACGATTTTCCTCTTCAAAATGACGATTTTTTTCAATAGGAAATATAGCAACAATTGTTCAAAAATACGTTATTTTTCCATCATCTAAATCAATAAATTTGAAAATTTATTCAGATAATTTATAAATATTTATCATAAAATTTTTATTTAAGGAATCATTTTAGAATCTGATGGTTTTTTATAGGAAAACTAATACAGAATCTGGTAATTATTTTTATTTAAAATAGATTTTTCCTAAATCACTAAAAAATGTAACGTGTTTTTCGAAGGTATGGATTCCTCATATCGGGCTCTTTTATCACGTAAATTCTTTAGTAGGTATATGTGAAATATCTCTAGACTAATGTGCTAATTCATAAATAAAATTTATTTGGTATTTGAAGCTTGCTATAGTTAAAGTACATATTTCGCTTAATAAAGAGTTATTAGAAATCTTTATTCGTAATCGTATTTTAACTATAAATTAATTTTTCAATTTGATACTGGCAACAGTATTGTTTATTTTCTCTCTTCTCCCAAATAAGTGGTAAATGATGTACAAATTTAGTAAACGATTGACTCGGTAATCGGAAGTGAAAATGTATTTTCTTAAATGAGAGAACTAATGATGTGCTAAGATAAATTTAAAATCCATTAAAAATATTTTTTTTTTATTTATAAAGCAAATCAATGGAAATGTGTGTAAAAAAGTAATTTTTTAGAACATATTATTCGAAGCATACAAAATTAATCGAATTTCGAATAATGTTTTGACAGTCTGTACATCACTATTGTTTTGTTTTTCTTTTTAATTTTATTTTTACATTTTTTTCGGAAATTTTTCGAAAAAGGTCATTGGCTACGCAATTGTTGTATCTTTTTTCAGTTTGATGGATGCAAGTTGTTGGAATCCACAGATTCTAGGGATGGGATGGCTTTAATAAATCATTTCATGCCTGAAAATGAAATAATTAACAATTAAATGGTGGCTTCCTCACTCCAAACTTTATAAAAGGTTAGTTAGTTAGTTAGTGAGTATCGACAATAAACCTATATTATTTTTTTCGTTATTAAGTAAATATGAATACTGATTTTAACAAATTAGCTTAAAATTCTGCAATAAGACTATTGTAAAAGTTTATATATTAGACCATAAGTATGTACATTAAAATCTAAAGTGTTTTCGGTACAATTTTTTTTTAAGTGAACTTTTTGTTTCGAACAATTAATTTCAGTATATGGTAAATTTTCAGTACATACATAAAATTGTTTGAAATTTGGAGATACAAGTATTAAAGTATTATTTTGTAAAACACTTCGGTGAAGTGTTACGTTATTTCTAAAGAAATTATTTTTGTTACAAAATCAATTTACATTGAAAGTTTCTTTCACTTCAACCAATCAAATAAAAAACTAAAGTTTTAGAATTTTTCTTAAATTACAGCTGACACCGCAAACCGGGTGATTTTTTAAATCTTATATTATGATTTTAGGGTTATAATAATAAAAATATTTGATTATTAACCAGGGACGTAACAGTTATAACTTTTATTCAAAAAACTTATTGTTTTACAATTATTTCTTGTTTCAGTATTTTTAATTTTCTGTTTATTTGCTCTGTTTGATTTTTATTTTTAATTCAAACAAAAACAATCCAAATACGATTTTTATTTTTTCAAAAATAATAAAAGTTATTTTGTGATTTTTTTTCTTTATCAAAAAATAACAGTTAAGAATATAAATCAAAAGCCATAGAACCAATGACTTCAACAATTATAATATCCTGATGATGTCAACTAGTGTTAATAAAAGATTGAATACTGATTTAAAGTGAGTAAATATGTATATTCCAGCAACTTCCGGCATTCAATTTAGGTCAATTTTTAATTTTTATTTTATTATCAAATAAAAAAGTTAGTGCTTAATTTTTTCAAAAAAATCATTCTGTAACTTTTATAAAAAGTTTTAAAATAAAAATCAAAAAAACAACAGAAATTTATAGAGTAAAATATAAAAATTGAAAAAATTAAAATCTTTGCCAAACTTTGTGATTTTTTTGTGCAATATGATTTATAAAATATAGTGCATTATTGAAATATTATAATTACCCGAGTAAAAAAATTGATCTCGCGCAATATCTAATTATATCCAATTTGATATTGTTTAAGATCTGCTGTAATATCTAGCTGATCCCAAAAAATTGGGTGTATCCAAAATTGGGTGTATCCAATCATATCGTATTAGATCCCATTGTATATATGGGGATAAACTAAGATCAAGTTATATCTCAAAATTGGGAGGTCCAGTGATATCTTTGGGGATAAACCTAGATCTATTTTGATCCGAAAATTGGCGGATCCAGCTATATATTTGCAGATATTTTTAGATCTAATTTGATCCGAAAAATGGCGGATCCAATTAGATCCAGCTATATATTTGGGGATAAACTTAGATCTAATTTGATCTCAATTTTGGCAGATCAAATTAGATCCCGCAATATATTTGTGGATAAACGTATATCTAATTTGATCCGAAAAAGTGGCAGATCGAATTAGATGTAGCTATATATTTGGGGATAAACTTAGATCTAATTTGATCCAAAAAATGGCACATCGAATTAGATCCAGCAATATATTTGTGGATAAACTTAGATATAAATTGATCTGAAAAATGGCAGATCAAATTAGATCCAGCAATATATTTGTGGATTAACTTAGATCTAAATTTATCCGAAAAATGGCGGATCGAATTAGATCCAGCAATATATTTGTGGATAAACTTGGATATAAATTGTATAGAAAATTGGCAGATCAAATTAGATCCAGCAATATATTTTGGGATTTAGTAAGACCTAACTTGATCCGAAAAATGGCCGATCGAATTAGATCCAGCTATATATTTGTGGATAAACTTAGATCTAATTTGATCCGAAAAAGTGGCAGATCGAATTAGATCCAGCAATATATTTAGGGATAAACATAGATCTAATTTGATCTCAATTTTGGCAGATCTAATAAGATCTAGCAATATATTTGTGGATAAACTTAGATCTAATTTGATCCGAAAAAGTGGCAATATATTTGTGGATAAACTTATATCTAATTTGATCCGAAAAATGGAAGATCGAATTAGATCCAGCAATATATTTGGGGATTAAGTAAGATCTAAATTTATCCAAAAAATTACAGATAAAATTAGATCCAGTAATATACTTCGGGATTGCGTACGATCTTAACTTTTCCGATAAATTGCAGATCGAATTAAATCCAGTGATATATTTGGGGATTTGGTAGGATCTTAATTTATCCCATAAATTGCAGATCGAATTAGAAACAGCAATATATTTGGAGATTGACATCTAAAACTATCCAGAAAAATGACAGCTAAAATTAGATCCCTTATTATATTTGAGTACTACGTAAGATCTCCATTTATTTGGGATTAAATAAGATCCCAGACAGATATTGACAATAGTTCAAAAAATAATACACTGGAAGAGCACTGATTTTATAAAAATTACAATATTTTGTTAAAATAAGGTTTAAACTCAGAAGGTCTCGAGTTCGATACCTTTCACGGCTATGCATTTTTTATAAAAATGCGCATTCTCCTTGCTGTTATAATCGAAATTTTTTCAATAATTTTTATTCTTTGTAATTTACTTGTAAAAATTGTATCATCTTTCTTTGATTTGAAAATAATTTAAACAGAAAGTGATATTAATTTATGATCTTGAGTGAAACTAAAATAACATTCATTTACTTAAAAATAACAGATCAACTAAAAACATTTCCCCCATTCAAAAGAATTTCTATTTATAAAATTTTAATTTTATTTTCTATAAATGTTTTTATAAAATTATATTTTTTTTATTAAATTGAATTTTTTTTTAAAAATAATTTTATTTACATATTTTTGACGCTCTACACCATTTCCAATTGTATCAATTGTTTTTAAGATTTATCAATTGTATTTCAGAAATAATCAATTGAATTTCAGTTTTATCAATTGTATTTCAGAACTTATCAATTATTTTTCAGATTTATGAATTGTATTTCGGAACTAGTCAATTTAATTTGAGTTTTATCAATTGTATTTCAGAAATTATTAATTGTATTTCTGAAATTCACAACTGTATTTCAGAAATTATCAAACTGTATTTCAGAAATTATCAATTGTATTTCAGAAATTATGAAATGTAATTTAGAAATTTTTCTCTATTAACTATAATAAACCATCAACAAGTTCTGAAATAGATTTGATTATTTCTAAAATACAATTAATAAATTTCTGAAATACATTCCATAATTTCTAAAATACATTTAAAATTTCTGAAATACAATTAATAGCTTCTGAAATACAGTTAATATTGTAGTTGCTGATGAGTTACCATATATGATGGCACCATATATGACAATATATTGTTTAAATGGCACCAATATGGAGCTTTATATGGTAATATATAACTTAGATTCATCCATATACCATTTGATCCGAAAAATGGCCCGATAAAATTGTATCAGTTCTTATTTGTATCAGTTGTTATCTAATTACATCAGTTTAGATCTGACCTGATTAAATTATGTGTTAATCAGATGAAATTGTATCAGATTTTTGACCTGATACAATTTTATTGGTTTATATTACATGGTATCAGTTTAGGTCCAAATAGATATATTTGTATACAAAATTATATAGTTATATCCCAATTTTGACCTGATATCAGTTTAAAACTTTGATACAGTTGTATAAGGTAAATGTCGGATACAATTATATTTTATTTATATTAAATTGAACCAATTACGATCAAACCGATAAAATTGTATCAGGTCAAAAATCTGCTACAATTTCATCTGATTAACACATAATTTAATCAGGTCAGATCTTAACTGATACATTTAGATAAAAATTGATAAACAATTGATAAAAATAGATATATTTGTATACAAAATTATATAGTTATATCCCAATTTTGACCTGATATCAGTTTAAAACTTTGATACAGTTGTATAAGGTAAATGTCGGATAAAAATTGATAAACAATTGATAAAAATATATCGGGCCATTCTTCGGATGAAACTGTATATTTATACAGATATAACTTAATCACATATATGACTATATGTAACTATTTTTCCTCGGGTTGTTTAAATGATACGATATATCAAAGTATATGGTACTATATATGGTAGCATATATTATCATATCTGCATCTGTATTAAAAAAGTCGTTCATCAGGTACCATATATGAGCATATATTGTTGAAATGGCACCATATATAACAATATATGGTTTAAATGGCACCAAATATGTTAATATATTTCTTAAATAACAGCATATATAAACATATATGGCACTATATAGTAGCATATATTATCATATCGGGAACTGTATTAAAAATGTTGTTCATGAGGTACCATATATGAGCATATATTGTTGAAATGGCACCATATAAGATAATATATGGTTTAAATGGCACCCTATATGGTAATATATTGCTTAAATAACACCATATATAAATATATATGGCACTATATATGGTAGCATATATTATCGTATGTGGAACTGTATTAAAAATATTGTTCATGAGGTACCATATATGGGCATATATTGTTGAAATTGCACCATATATGATAATATATGGTTTAAATGGTACCATATATGCTAATATATGGTTTGAATGGCACCATATATGATAATATATGGTTTGAATGGCACCATATATGATAATATATAGCTTAAATAACACCATATATAAATATATATCGCACTATATATAGTACCATATATTATCATATCTGGAAGTGAATTAAAGATTTTGTTTATGAGGTACCATATATGACCATATATTGTTTAAATGGCACCATATATGATAATATCTAGTTTAACTGTCACCATATATAATTATATATTGTTTAAATGATACCATATATAATTATATATTGCTAAAATGCCACCATATATATTAAGATATAGTTCTATATATAACTATATATGCAATAAGATCAACCATGTTATGTAATATAAAATTATATATGCCATATCTAATATTATGAAGGCCGATATCTAATTAGATGAAATTATATATGGCATAATATAAGGAAAATTTTTCGGAAAAAACGTCATATATAATTATATATGGATATGCATAACCACATGTCTAATTATATATTGTAATATATGCCACATATGATTATATATAATTTTTTTTACTCGGGTAAATAAATTTGGGTGGTGACTTTTTTAGAATTATAACAGTTATTTTAGGTCTCTGTTATTAACATTTTTTTTTTTTTTTTTTTTTTTTTTTTTAAAGGGAATTCAACACTCAGGAAACTCTTCCTATTAATTAACGTGTTGCTTCCTTTGGAAAGGGGATAGAGAAAAAGTGAAAGGTGGTGAAAGATGAAGGGCTTCAAATATGGCAACACTGTAATTGCGCGAGATGTTCAATCTTAGAACAGTTGTTGCGCGCCATCTGCTGAAGAGTTGGCGAACTTTATTGAAGCTGTTTAGTTCATAGCCCTGTTATATTATTTTACTTCGGTGGGGTTAAGTGCTATGGGAACACCGAAGGAGGACGCTGCGACATGTATGAGGGATAGAAAAATCTCATACATATTATTATTTTTCATAAATTGATGTTGCCTTGGTTAGGGTCCCCCAAAATTATATTGGTTATACGCTGCAGGTCGCAAATATTAAGATATTTTGATGAAATTTGGTACAAAGACCTATGATGGCCCATGGACTAAGCCTATTGATTTTGGTTAACATCGGTCCATGTTTAGACCTAGTGCCCATATAAGGGTCCCCCAAAATTATATTGTTTATACGCTGCAGGTCCCAAATATTAAGATATTTTGATGAAATTTGGTACACCAACCTATGTTGGCCCAAGGACGAAGCCTATTGATTTTGGTTAACACCGGTCCATATTTAGACCTAGTGTCCATATAAGGGTCCCCCCAAAATTGGCTTGGTTACACGCTGCAGGTCGCAAATATTAAGATATTTTAATGAAATTTGGTTTGCTGACTCACATGGTCCCGAGAACAAAGCCAATAGATTCTAGATAGAATCGGTCCATATTTCGACCTATCGCCCATATGGTTAAAGTCGCATGCCCGACTTTAACCTTTTTACTCGTTTTTTAAAATTTTTTGTGTTATTATTTAAATAACACGGATATCTCCACTAAAACAAGGTTTCTTGATATTCGGCATAGACGTGCGCTAAGACGGGATTTTTGGAAATTCCTACCGGAACGGGCAAAAAGGGGAAAAGTCTCCCCATAAACAGTCTCACAAATTGGAAAAGTGCCTGCCCAAACCACTGGAGGTAAGAAGTTGAAATTTGGTATAAAGGTTCCTCCACTGTAGTAGACATCGACTAAGTTTGTATTTTTGGAATTCCCTACAGGATATCCCAAAAGGAAACTCGGTATGTGAGTTCCTCCTTCTGTGTAGGCGTCCGCTTAGACGGAATTTTTGAAATTCCTATCGGGAGGGGAAATAAGGTAAAAGTCTCCTCCTGACGGCTTGCCCAATCCCTTTTGGCCAACATAAAATTTTAAATATGTATTCCTTGGAGTAGGACTAACTCACCGGCAATGTAATTTTTCTATTTTGGAACAGGAATATAGTAAAATTGGTGGTTGAAAGGGAAAAATGTCCCCACTAATGGCCTGCCCAAACCGCTTAGGCAATGCAGTTGAAATTTGGTACGAATGTTCCTCATCCATCGCAGATAGCCGCGAAGATGGAATTTTTGTAAATTCCTAAAGGGAGGGGCAAAAAGAAGAAAAGCCTCACCTTGGAGGCCGGTAAAAACCCCTTCGGCTAGAAACCTGAAGCTTAAAATGTGGGTCCCTGGAGTAAGGGCTAACTTATTAGAAAGATACTTTTTTGAATTTTGGACAGGGTCGTTATAAAATAGGGGCTCAAAAAGGGAAAGTTGCCCCTTAACGACCTGTCCAAACTGCTGGAACTAGGAAGCCGAAATTCGGTACTTAGGTTCCTCTTCCAGCCTAATTCCAACCGGGAGGGACAAAAAAAGAAAAAGTGTGCCCCTTGACAGCCTGCTCAAACTGCTGGAACTAGGAAGCTGAAATTCCCTGTCGATGGATTTTCGGAAATTCCTACCGAGAGGGGCACAAATAGTAAAAGTTGGCTAGAAACCTGAAATGTAAAACATATGTTACTTGGAGTATGGGCTCACTTACCGGGAAGGTGCTTTTTGGACAGGGACATTGCAAAAATGGGGATTAATGAAGCGAAAAGTGCCGCTTAAAGGCCTGCCCAAACCGCTGGAGGTAGGAAGTTGAAATTTGGTATTAAAGTTCCTCCTCTATTGTAGACATCCGCTAAGATGAGATTTTTGGAAATTTCTACAGGTAGGGTCAAAAACAGGAAAAGTCTCCCCCTTAACGGCCTGGCCAAAATGCTGGAACAAGGGATCTTAAATAGGGTTCCTTCTCCAACGTTGACGTCCCCTAAGATAGTATTTTTGGAAATTCATACCGGGAGGGGTAAAAATGGAAAAAACTTCCCCCTTGACGGCCTGGCCAAACTGCTGGATATAGAGACCTAAAATTATGTATGTAGTAGGTTGCTCCTCCAACGCAGACGTCCTCTAAGACGGAATTTTTGGTAGTTCCTACCGGGAGGGGTAAAAACGGAATAATTCTCCCCCTTGATGGCCTAACCGAACCCTTCGGCTAGAAACCTGTAATATATAATATGTTTTCCTTGGAGTATGGGCTAACTTATCGACAAGGCATTTCTAGGACTTTGCACAGGAACGTGGTAAAAACGGTGGTTCAAAAGGGGAAAATTGCCCCCCCCCCCCCCCACCCCCTTAACGTCTGCGTCTTTAGCTAGAAACCTAAAACTTAAAGAACAAGTGTATATGAAACACTAAAATTAAGAAACTGAATAGGAAACGAGTGGAATTGAAACACTACACAAGTGGAATGAAATGGATATAAACGTTGAACGAGTGGAATTGAAATTATAGACAATGCAAATGGATTGGAAGAGGGAATTACCTGTTCAAACGCTATCCACGGAATATGAAACTTATGTAGCATTGAAACATACTCTCCATAAAGTTAAACAAATTTTCTAAAAGAGAAAAAACCTTAGAAAAGGAATGGAACTTATATATTCCGATATTTAAACGTCATGTAACGAAGCACCGGTGGAAGAAACCGACGCAGTAAATTTTACAACTGAATTTGTAAATTTACTTGAATTGCCAGGTCTACCTTTACATAAACTGGAATTAAAAAAAAATTTTTAAGACACGCTAACAACGTAGCGGGCTTTGCCCGCTATTTTTAATATTATAAAATGCTTTCCAACCCTGCTTTACGTTATTTATTTTCATTCAAAACACAAATGAACAAAACTAGTTACGGGTCTATCTACCTAAGTTCGCACTTTACCAAATTATTTTAACATACACACGTATAAGATGAATGGGGGAAAAGTTTTTAGTTGATCTGTTATTTTAAGTAAATAAATGTTATTTTAGTTTGACTCAAGATCATAAATTAATATCACTTTCTGTTTAAATTATTTTCAAATCAAAGAAAGATGATACAATTTTTACAAGTAAATTACAAAGAATAAAAATTATTGAAAAAATTCGATAAGACCAGCAAGGCAGAATGCGCATTTTCGGCTTTCGCTACAAAGCCATCATCAGTGCCTTTCGCCTTACACACGTATATTGCAATTTATTATGGATTCATTACTAACAATCCACTTTCATGAGAAAAAGTGATCAAATATTTATTTATTTTAAACCCATTGTTGTGCAGAATTATTTATTTGTGGTGGCTGGGTGAAGGCTTTTATTATAAAAACTGTACTTTAAATAAAAAGCGAATTTAAAAAAAATTGTAGTGCTGTTATGTGGAAGTTTTTTTAAGGCACGCTAACAATCAATTATAAATGGGCATTTAGGCATTGAACAATGCCAATTGAAAAAAATTTCAAATTATTGATACATTCAATAAACTGGTCCCAAGTATGTTTTTAAATACACATTTATTTTTTATTTATTAATTTTCATATCATTTTCTCCTTTTTTACCTTTTTCCAGTCGACTAGTAATATGCAAAAGATTAGTTGATTTCAGAAAATTTTAGCAAAAATTTTGTAGATTTTACAGTTTTTTTTTTGGTATTTTCATTTTACTATTATTCAGCAATTTTTTTGCTAGTTTTAGCAGGTTAAATTGTTATTTGCAATTAACAACAATTCAGCTCAAATATTACTAAAATTCTGTAAATTTAACAGTTTTTTTTGCTGTTTTCATTTTATTAATATTTAGAAAACTGATTCTGCTAATATTAGCAGTTTTTTCTGCAGCATCATTTTTAACAAATTTTTAGTAACTTTTTCTGCTATTTTTACGGACTTATTTGTATGAGTGTAGTGCTGTTATGTGGAAGTTTTTTTTTTTTTACTAATATAAAAAATATAAGCTGTGTTTTCGACTTAACTATAAACGTTAACGCATAAAAAACACAAAGTACACGAAAACGTGTTTAAGACGAAAACTAACACATTACTTTTCGTATGCACGTTAACTTGCAACATGGATAATTATCAACGTTGAAAACTCAGCGTTTATAGATTTTCGCATATAACGTAACTTTTTCGCGATACTTCCTAAAAAGTTTTGGTGGCATACGTTCGATTATACCGCAACTATTATACACATATGCTGGTTATATTTTTTTTTTGTACTTCAGGCGGTTAAACGTAGATTTGCTTTAAATACTTAACGTTGATAGGTATGATCGAAAACACAGCTATAAAAAGGATAAATCAATGTTTTCTATTTGCTACTACTGTAAGGTTTTGCAATAATTTAAATGCCGGCACACAAGGTCAGACAAGCCAATAATTGGCCAGAAGTCGATTTCGGGAATTTGATTTTTTTTTAAATATTAACATATGGATAAAAAAATACGAACAATCATTTAAAAAAAAAATATATGTATATTTAAATAATTTTATATTTTATTTTTATATATATAATATACACAGGACTTAAGGTAAATTTACAAAAAAAATTAGCGCCACAGCGATAAGCTTTGCGTATTTTTTTTGGAAGTTCACCCATTGCTTTCTGAATTCCGTTTCTATCTATGGTTTTCAGTTCATTCCGTATCTTTCTAATTAGACAGTCAACATTTTTCGCAGTGTATCCATTGCTGTATACCTTTCTTTTTAAATTCGCCCAAAAAGTTTCAATTGGCCTCAACTGTTGAACATTTGGGGGATTTTCATCTTTTGGTACAAGTTCTATTTTTCGTTTTTTTAAGTTTCCAATTGTTGCTTTGGAGTAATGCGACGACGCCAAATCGGGCCAGAAAATTATTTTGTCACATCTGTGGTATTTTTTAATAAATTTCTCAAGAGATGGTATACACTCATCATTATAGAGTTGAGAATTAACCGCCAATCCACCTTTAAAAAATACAGGTTCACTTATGCCTTTTTCGATTATGTCCAGCCACAACAAAACCTTTCCCGGAAACTTTGTTTTGTATATGTATTTGGATTTTTCAGGTGCTTTTTGTGTGGAAGATTCATAGTAATATTTCGGCTGCCATTCGTTCCCTTCAACTGTAAAATAGGACTCCTCATCCATAATACATATACACTGAGAGTTAGCAGAAAAATAATTTTGGGAAAGTTTACGCAGTCTTGATTTGATAACCGCTTTTTGTTTTTCCGTTGTAGCTGGTGCGTATTTTTTCTTCTTTCTCTTAACACCCATGGATTCCAAATATTTTTCTGGTGGTGAACTTTGTATTTACTTCCTAGCCTGCGCAATGATTTTCCGCTTTTACCCACAACTTCAGCCTTCAACTAACATCGAACTTTTGAGTCTCTTAATGGGCATTTTCTACCAGATCCAGCTTTCCTTTCCAAACTCATATTATTTTCCACTAAGTGTAGTGTGTGGTATATAAAGGTTTTTTTAAATCCCATTTCTTTAAAGTGGTGGAAAATTAAATTTTTACTTTTATGTGGATTTTTTTTATAAAAATTAAAAATCAAGTTTCGTCGTTCTTTCTTGTTTAGGGACATTTTTATTAATTAATGATAAGTGACATACATGTTATTATTTTTTAAGTGAATACTAGATCATAAACTTACATTTTAGCAAAAAAAAAAAAAAAATCAACAAGTGTGTATTTTAAATACATTTTTCTAAACTGTTCGGATTTTTTTATCCAGACGTTAGTCAATAAAAATGACAGTATAACAAACAAAAAACGGTCATACGAAGTATTTACATATACAGTAGTGGACTAAAGTGGATACATATTTGAATATTTTTAAATCTGTATTAATAACTTTTGTTCAGTTTGTGATATCCAAGCGTACACCGACAAAATTTCTCAGTTGCTTAGTTAAAGAATTTCTCAGTTAAAACCAAAAATTTTTAAATTAACTGAAAATAAGAATTATCAACTAATTTTTCATTTAAATAAATTTGTTTCTCTTACCCTGTAAATTGATTTTAATATTGTCACATATTTTTCAACCACAATAATAAAAAAACAAACAGAATTTACAAATTAATTTAGTTTAATAATTTAAATAATGAAAATTGGAGAGCCCGTGGAACCTATACGTGGAACGCAATATAATTTGTTTTAAATAAAATGCAGATAAAATATAAAAAGATAAGTACAAAGTTTGATCCATGTTTTATCTTTCAAGAAAAATAACTTAATTTTTTCTTTATAGGAGAAGAAATCTCAAGCAGAACTTTAATTTTTTGATGACGTATTAAAAGTCTTTGTGAAAGTTTTAAGGAAAAGCTTATCAAATTGGGTGTAAAATTAAGATCAAAACTACAATAATCAAAATTTTCTATAATGCAATTTTATTCTTCTTTCTAATGCAATTTTATTCTTATTACAATAATATAAAAATAAAATAAACTATGAAGTTCTATTTGATATTATCAATATAATAGAAAATAACACATATTCTCAGCTAATAATTACTATGTAAAAAGACCCTAAAATTTAAAATAAAAACTGGTTCTTAGTGACTGACTTTTCAGTTAAATTCCTTAAAACTATTTTCAGCTATCGACTTAGTTATATACAATTAATTTTATTAACTGAATCTTAGTCAGGGGTATTTCACCTGAGACTCAGTTGAAATTTTAGTAGCCAGTAACTGAAAAATTTTTTCGGTGTACTTTTTCCAGTTTTTGAAGTGGCCAGGTCAGAGCCCCGACTTAAATCCAATTGTCAATTGGTGGGCATTCCTTCTCGCATAAAATCTGTTTTAAAGAACAAAGGACTTTCGACAAAATACACTGTTCAAGTTTTTAAAACGAAATTTGTGGTACTAACGTGAAAACCATATGGTTGTGTTTGGATGAGCCCCCTGACTACTACTCCACCGATGAAAGTGCCAATTTGGCTCATTGGGAAAAATTTATGGCGTTTTTTTTTAATTTCGGTCAATTCGTCAATTTTTGGCCATTTTCAGCCCATTTAAGTCGCTTTTCCTGTATTCAAAATTTCTTGTGTTATCTCTATACGGCTCACAATTACTATTTCCACCATTAGAACGCACATTTCAACTGAGAAAATCAAAATTTTTAGCCTATTTTCATGATTTTTGCCCATTTTTCATCGATTTTCCCCATTTTGTGCTGTTTTTAGCGCTTTTTTGTAGTTCTTGCGCAAACTTATCGACATAATTCTTACCGTTTTTCCTTTTTACAATATATTATGCAATATTATTGCCATTTCAAGCAACTCAACACACTTTTTAAATACAAAAACCATCGTTTTTTACGCTTTTTCGGATGATTTTCGGGTTTTTTTTGATTTAAATAATTTTTTTGTGGTTGAATACATTTTTTCGGTATAAAAATGAATGGAAATGCGTGTTTCTCCGTATTAATGTAATTCATTTTAAATTGGCAATTGAAATAGAGAAATAAGCAATGGAATATCATTCGTTATCCTCCAATTCCATTAACAAATTCCAGCAAAGATCTGCCAAAAGTGAATCTAATTTTTTTCCACTATACCAGTGTTCCAACTGTGCTGATACCTGGTGGAAACGTTCCCCATGCTCATCTGATTCAGACGGCAACTGAGGCTCGAAGTGATCCTGGTGGTGATTCATGAAATGCACTTTCAACGACATTCGAACACCGATGTTTTTTTTTTTTTTTTTTTTTACTATAGACCAACACTCAGGGGATGCCCCCTACTAATGCAATGCATTGTGTTGATATCAAGAAAATAGGTTATGGGAAGGAGGAAAGAGGGAGTAGTGTTTGTGAACGTTTGACTTGAATTTCCCTAAATTGTAAGTATCAGGAAAGACATCTGCGGGGAGTTTATTCCACATACGGGCGGTTCGACTAATGAACGAATTCTCTCTATAATGCGTTGTGCGACTAACTGGACAATCAACCACAAACGGATGGGATCTACTGTACAAGCGCGTGTTACGGCCAAAAACACGGGGCATCGGGATAAGTGCACTTATCTCAGCAGAACATCTCCCATGGTAGTAACGATAGAACAGTGTTACACAAGCCACATTCCGACGATGCTCCAACGAGTCAATAGAGCTGGATACCCTACTGTCATTAATGAGCGCCGACGACCTCCTTTGTACACGGTCCAAAAGCTCCAAAATAGACTTTGAAGCCCCTGCCCATATATGGGAGTTGTATTCCATCTTCGGCCGGATATAGGTGGTATAAATAGAAAGGAGATCAGAAGAAGTGAAGTAGTTCTTACACCGGTTGAGAAAGCCAAAACACTTGAATGCCTCTTTCGACACTTGAATGACGTGATCTTTCCAACGGACGTCACACTGGATTCTCATGCCCAGAACATCAAGAGCATCTGATTCCTTAATATTGATACCACCCATGTATACAGATGACAATGATGGCTCCGCGGTTTTATGAGTCAGCAAACAACATTGGGTTTTACGTGGATTAAAATCGACCCTATTCACGCGACCCCACTCATAGATTGTAATAAGGTCCTGATTGAGTGTGTCATTCATAATCTGCCTCCTGCCCCCAATCTCTGCAAGGCTTGGCCTATGATCGAAGGAATATGAATGGCAAATGTTGCTGTCATCTGCAAAAGAGTAGATAGGATTGGAAGTCTGACAGAGGAAGTCATTTAGAAAGATAAGAAATAGAGAAGGAGAAAGAACAGAGCCTTGCGGTACCCCTGCATTCAACTGAAACTCATTAGATGAGACCCCATCTATAACAACTCTTATAGTGCGATCCCTGAGAAAACTCGATATAAATCGAGAGAAGTCATCACCAACACCAAAAGCAATGAGCTTTGACACGAGTGCTTTATGCCACACACGATCAAACGCCTTGGAAATATCCAGCGCAACCACTTTGCTTTCACCAAATCTGTGAATTGACCGACTCCAACGTTCCGAAAGAAACGCCATCAGGTCTCCCGTAGAACGACCTCTACGAAAGCCATACTGTCGATTATTAAGAAGCAAATTGGATTCCAGATAATTAAGAAGATGGTAGTTTACCATGCTCTCCATGACCTTCGAGAGCGCAGAGCAGATTGCGATTGGGCGGTAATTTTCAGGGTTGTTAGCCGCACCCTTTTTGGGGATTGGCTGAACATTGGCAACCTTCCAGCACGATGGAAAGATACCCATGCGATATGACGTGCTAAAGAGGGTTGCCAATGGACGCGATAGCGTTGAAGAGCACTGTTTCAGTACCAGTGCTGGTATACCATCCGGACCCGCTGACTTATCTACGTCAAGATCCACAAGAACCCTTTTAACGGCTCGTGGACGAAAAAATATCTTGGGCATAGTATGTGATACTCTTTCGAATTTTCCGCTTTCCGGCAGAAAAGAATTTTCCGCGAACAGTTCAGCCAGCAGGTTGGCTTTATCAACCGGGTCAGTGAATATTAGGTCATCCTTTATAAGAGCTGGGATAGATGAACTAGCATTGTCCTTTACTCTTTTAACGAATGACCAAAAGGTCTTACTGCCCCGTGGAGCAGCAAGAACTTTAGCACGCAGACGTTGTTCGTGAAGAAACTTTTCACGTCTTAGTACTTTGGCACACTCAGTTCTCGCCTGTTTACGCAGCATGTCAGTATTGATGTTCTTATTCGCACGCCAATTACTGAAGGCTTCCTCTCTGGATCTGACTGCATTTCTGCACGTCTGGTTAAACCAACTCTTATGTTTGGACTTAACCGGAATGTACTTTGAAGGAATAAAAAATTTCATTCCAAGCAAAATCACGCGTTCTACCATTTTCGCAGCGGCATCAACATCGTCATCCAAGAAACATAGTTTCCAGTTGAATTGCCGATAAAAATCGTTAAGTTCGACCCAACAAGCCTTTTCATAAATTAGAACAGAGCGTTTCGCGGCTGTCTGTGAAGCGCTATGAAGCCCGGAGTATGAAAAGGATGCGGAAATGGTACAGTGATCCGAGTTACCGAGAGGTGCAAACGATCTCACTTCATACTTTTCAGGGTGTGAACTGAGAAAAAGGTCGAGGGTATTCTGAAATTGCCCTTCAACACACGGAATGTGTTTTGGCTCATTCACCAACTGCACCAGGTGATTGAGTGCGGCGAAAAGCTCGACGTAAGTTCCAACGGAAGTCGTCCCGCTCGAATGGCGGAGCCATGAAGAGTTATGAATATTGAAATCACCAGCAACCACGATTTCACTATTCGGACAACTCTCCAGGATTCCCGAAATGGAGGCGGAAAGAGAATCAAAACAATTGAATGTCTTGCCCGCCTCCATGTTTGGGCTTCTATAAAGAAACCCGAAATGCAAGATGTGCGCCCTGATCTTGAATTTAACCCAAAGGCAATTAAATTCGTTATCATGCGTGGTTAATTGTCGCTGCCACTGGTACACAACATCATTGCGAACGTACACCGCAAGGCCCCTATGAAAGACAAAAAGGGATAGAAGGTGATAACCACCCGAGTAAAAAAAATTGATCTCGCGCAATATCTAATTATATCCAATTTGATATTGTTTAAGATCTGCTGTAATATCTAGCTGATCCAATTAGATCTCAAAATTGGGTGTATCCAATGATATCGTATTAGATCCCATTGTATATATGGGGATAAACTAAGATCAAGTTATATCTCAAAATTGGGAGGTCCAGTGATATCTTTGGGGATAAACCTAGATCTATTTTGATCCGAAAATTGGCGGATCCAGCTATATATTTGCGGATATTTTTAGATCTAATTTGATCCGAAAAATGGCGGATCCAATTAGATCCAGCTATATATTTGGGGATAAACTTAGATCTAATTTGATCTCAATTTTGGCAGATCAAATTAGATCCGGCAATATATTTGTGGATAAACGTATATCTAATTTGATCCGAAAAAGTGGCAGATCGAATTAGATCTAGCTATATATTTGGGGATAAACTTAGATCTAATTTGATCCGAAAAATGGCACATCGAATTAGATCCAGCAATATATTTGTGGATACACTTAGATATAAATTGATCTGAAAAATGGCAGATCAAATTAGATCCAGCAATATATTTGGGGATAAACTTGGATCTAAATTTATCAGAAAAATGGCAGATCGAATTAGATCCAGCAATTTATTTCGGTATTAAAATGGCAGATCGAATTAGAAACAGCAATATATTTGAGGATTGACATCTAAAAGTATCCATAAAAATGACAGATAAAATTAGATGCGGCATTGTATTTGGGTACTACGTAAGATCTCTTTTTATTTGGGATTAAATAAGATCCCAGACATATATTGCCAACTGTTCAAAAAATAATAGACTGGCAGAGCACTGATTGTATAAAAATTACAAAATTTTGTTAAAATAAGGTTTAAACTCAGAAGGTAACGAGTTCAATATGCATTTCTTTTACAAAATGAATTTCTTTTTATAAAATTAAAATTTTTTTTCTATAAATTTTTTTATAAAATTATATATTTATTTTTTTATGAAATTAAAATCTTTGAATAAAATAATTTTATTTACATCTCTTTGACGCTCTACACCATTTCCAATTGTATTAATTGTTTTAAGATTTATCAATTGTATTTCAGAAATAATCAATTGAATTTCAGTTTTATCAATTGTGTTTCAGAACTCATCAATTATTTTTCACATTTATGAATTGTATTTCAGAACTAGTCAATTGAAATTTAGTTTTATCAATTCTGTTTCAGAAATTATTAATTGTATTTCCGAAATTCACAACTGTATTTCAGAAATTATCAAACTGTATTTCAGAAATTATCAATCGTATTTCCTAAATTATGAAATGTATTTGAGAAATTTTTCTCTATTAGCTATGAAATTCTGAAATAGATTTCATTATTTCTGGACACAACTAAATAAATAAATAATTAAATTTGCGTAATATTGTAGTTTCTGAAGTGCAAATAATATTTTGTGATATACAATTAAAATTTTCTAAAATACATTTAATAATTTCTGGAATACCTTTTTTCGATGCTTATAAGTTAGCTCGAAATGCTTTTATCATTCATTTAATTTGTAGCTATCACACATCTATAACAAGTCTCGTTAGATTAGAGTGTAGAGGTCTTGGCTGACAATCTGGTGGACTGGGTTAAATTTCATGTTTTTAAAAGCAAATATTAAAAAAGTTTTCTCAAGTTTTTGAAAAATGTTTTTTGAAATCTATTTTTTGCAAAGATAGTTAATGCAACGTTCTGCCAACGCATAACCGACCATCGCCAACGGTTTGCCAGCATATATTGTTTAAATTGTGCCATATATGACAATATATTGTTTAAATGATACCATATATGTCTATATATTAATATTGTTTAAATGACACCATATATCAATATATATGGGACTATATATGGTAGCATATATTATCATATCTGCATCTGTATTAAAAATGTCGTTCATCAGGTACCATATATGAGCATATATTGTTGAAATGGCACCATATATGACAATATATGGTTTAAATGGCACCATATATGGTAATATATTGCTTAAATAACACCATATATAAATATATATTGCACTATACATGGTAGCATATATTATCATATGTGGAACTGTATTAAAAATATTGTTCATGAGGTACCATATATGGGCATATATTGTTGAAATTGCACCATATATGATAATATATGGTTTAAATGGTACCATATATGATAATATATGGTTTGAATGGCACCATATATGATAATATATGGTTTGAATGGCACCATATATGATAATATATAGCTTAAATAACACCATATATAAATATATATCGCACTATATATAGTACCATATATTATCATATCTGGAACTGAATTAAAGATTTGGTTTATGAGGTACCATATATGACCACATATTGTTTAAATGGCACCATATATGATAATATCTAATTTAACTGTCACCATATATAATTATATATTGTTTAAATGATACCATATATAATTATATATTGCTAAAATGCCACCATATATATTAAGATATAGTTCTATATATAACTATATATGCAATAAGATCAACCATGTTATGTAATATATAATTATATATGCCATATATAATATTATGAAGGCCGATATCTAATTAGATAAAATTATATATGGCATAATATAAGGAAAATTTTTCGGAAAAAACCTCATATATAATTATATATGGATATACATAACCACATGTCTAATTATATATTGTAATATATGCCACATATGATTATATATAATTTTTTTTACTCGGGCAGGCACATGAAAATCCTGTGGATCAGCATCCTCATTTACCTGGGTCTCATATAAGGCTAAAACATCCGGTCGATGGAAACGAATGTGCGCATATATAGAGAAATAATTTGCTCTAAGTCCCCGTATATTGCAGAAATCAATTCTGAACTTACCTGGCATTACAAAATAAATGAAGATTCAAGTCAATATCCGTATGTTGGTACAATAACTAGGTAGTCGTTTTATTGTTGAATCGGTTAACAAATGATCAGTGTTATACCTTCATCACCAATTAACCCAACAACAAAACTAACACCAAGCACTTGTACCACAAAAAAAAACTATAAAAAGGGAGAGGGAAAAATGTAACAACAATGATCACAGCAGAGGAGTGCATAATATCCCCTTGCGTGGTCGTTGTAAACAGCAAAATTTAAAAAAAAACTGGTTCAGCAGCAGCAATGGTATTGATGATGTTGTCACGATAGTTGTTGTTGTTTGTTTAGTATTAGGGTTAAGCATGAATTTATTTGTATTTTATTTTTGTCTATTTATTGGTGAAGTTGAGTATTTTCAAAAAAATTATGACTTATTGTCGTGTAATATTGTGATGTGTGTAGTTTATTTATTGTATTGTAATTTTTTTAAAATTTTTTTAAACTGTAATGTTTGGTGTAGGTATTTATTTGAATATTGCGGTGTTATTGTTCATTAAAGCACTGTATGTTAAGTGTATGTATGTATGTATGTATGTATGTATGTTTTTTTTTTTTTTTTTTTTTTTTTTTTTTTTTTTTACGAGGTAAAAAAATCATCGAAAGACCAATAGTGCGAGACTTCAACCCGCTAAAAAACGACCTCGATACACAAATCCGCACCCCCTGCGGAACCACCGTAAAAGTATTTCCTCACAGGGCGGGAAAGGTACAAACCTACACCATGTCAACTAGATTCGCCTGCGAATCTCCTCCTCCCTACGAAGTTCCACAAGAACCAACTTCACAAAATTACATACACACTCCCAATTGTGCAGCGAGTGTAACAAAATGTTAACTACATTCCCATGAGAAAAACTACTCCCTACAGACTGCTCTAGGCGCGTCCTTCCAAAATCAAATCGCGGACAAAGGAAGAAAACGTGTCCGGCATCCTCCTCAACTTCACCATCACAATACGGACAAAACGGAGAATCGTCATGTCCACAACGGTACAAATATGATCTAAAACAACCATGTCCACTCAAAAATTGCGTCAGGTAGTACCCCACACTACCATGTTCCCTACGGAACCAAATACCTACGTCAGGTATCAACGAATGCGTCCACCTGCCCTTCGTAGATGCCATCCACCGTGCCTGCCATTTGGCAATACTATCCGCCCTAGCGGTATCACGGATATCCAAATCCTCCAACGCACCCCTTGAGGCCCATATAAGCTCAGATTCCCTAGCCAACAAGTCAATCGGTATCATACCCGCAATAACAAATGCCGCCTCATCCGACACGGTTCTAAATGCACAGCACACGCGAAGAGCTGCCAGTCTATAGACGGAAGTGATCTCGTGACTGTAAGTCCCCAATCTTGTGGATGCCGCCCACATTGGCGCTGCATATAGGATAACATTCCTCACAACACCTGCCAAAATCTTCCTCCTCAGATATTTAGGACCTCTAGTATTGGGCATAATACGGCATAGTGCCGCACATGTTGCCCCAGCCTTCCTTCCTACGTATTCAAGGTGGTTCCTGAACGATAGTCTATTATCTATTATCACACCCAGGTATTTCAGAAAATCCTTCGTAACAATCTCACAGTCACCAATGTGAAGGGTGATATACTCCTTGGCCTTGCGGCTGCTGATCAGTACAGCCTCAGTCTTATGCTCAGCCAGTGCCAGTCCCATTGAGCCTAACCATGATCTAACCACTTGAATACTACTATCACACACAGTAACTGCCTCATCTATCTGCTTAGCGACAACTACAAGAGCTATATCATCAGCGAAGCCAACAATTTTCACATCCTCTGGAAGATTCAATCTTAATACTCCATCATACATAACATTCCATAACAGTGGTCCCAAAACAGAACCTTGTGGCACCCCACCTGTTATACTGCATTCCCTCTTTCCTTCATCAGTATAGTATATGAGGACTCTATTACGAAAATAGTCCTTAATCATAGCCTCTAGATACCGCGGTATATTCAGGCGGTTTAAAGCAGTAACAATATTCTCCCAGTTAGCCGAATTAAAAGCATTCTTCACATCTAACGTAACGACTACGCAATATTTCTTGGAACCATTCTTCCACCGCTTGCCTTCAATTGCACTTTTTGCCGTGTCAACCACCACCTTAATCGCATCCATCGTCGATCTACCTTTTCTGAACCCATATTGGGTTTCAGACAAGCCTCCTGCTGCCTCTATACATTCCTCTAGTCTTCTACAGACAACGCTCTCCAGTAATTTCCCGCAAGTATCTATCATGCAGAGTGGACGATAGGAAGACGGGTCATCTAGAGGTTTCTTATCCTTAGGTATTAACACAAGTTTCTGCCTTTTCCATATTGATGGAAAAGTTCCATGCTGCAGACAGTTGTTGATCAAACGTAATAGTTGTTCCGGGCGATGCTTGACAACCTCCTTGAGTATGCTATTTGTGATACCATCAAGTCCTGGGGCCTTGCCATCCTGGAATCTGGATACCGCGTGCATTATCTCAGTGATACTAACTGCTGGAAAACAATATTCTTCCCCTGTAATACAGTTGTCCCAAGTTGTTACAATCTGTTGCGGGAAGAGGTGTTTCACTATCCCATCGAGTATCATGGACTCCCTTGGTGATGTATTTAGACACTTAAGTTTCTTCGTCACAAGTTTATATGCCAATCCAAATGGATCATTCTCAACCTCGTCGCATATATCCAAGAAACATGTTCTTTTACTTCGACGAATCGCCAATTTTAGGGCCTTCTTTTTGGACTTTAACACCTGATGATGTAGATCATTCTCCTGTCTACCACGCGTTCGTACATATTTTCGCCTAGCTCGTATACATTCCCTTCGTAGTTGAGCAATTTCATCATTCCACCAGTACACAGGTGGTTTATTCATTCCATTTTTCCTCCTTGCCATGGAAGCATTGCACGCATGTGTAATTTCCGAAATTAACTGTTGCGCCATATCCTCTGGCGAGCCACTCAGATGCATATTATCAATATGTAGACCAAATATTTCACCGTCGAATGTGTTGGGTTTCCAGCCTACTAACTCCTGCCTATTGATGTTCGTAGACGTCATTATCGTATCACCTATCTCCATGACGATAGCACTGTGATCACTGTGTGTATACCCGTCAGATACAAACCAACTTATCCGGTTGGCAATGTCAGCACTGGCAAACATAACATCTATTACAGAACTTCCACCATTGCGGTAAAAAGTTTGCTCACTTCCAGAGTTCATCAGCACCAAGTCAAGCACAGAGAATGATTCCAATAGAATTCTGCCCCTTCTATTTGTTCTCAAACTGCCCCACTCAGTAGCCCAGGCATTAAAATCTCCAGCTATCAGCACTGGGGTTCTTCCAATAGCGTCCAATGCTAAGCTTTCGATAATGTCCTTGAAGTCATCAATTTCATATCTCGGGGGAATATAACAGCTATATATACATATGTATGTATGTATGTATGTATGTATGTATGTATGTATGTATGTATGTATGTATGTATGTATGTATGTATGTATGTATGTATGTATGTATGTATGTATGTATGTATGTATGTATGTATGTATGTATGTATGTATGTATGTATGTATGTATGTATGTATGTATGTATGTATGTATGTATGTATGTATGTATGTATGTATGTATGTATGTATGTATGTATGTATGTATGTATGTATGTATGTATGTATGTATGTATGTATGTATGTATGTATGTATGTATGTATGTATGTATGTATGTATGTATGTATGTATGTATGTATGTATGTATGTATGTATGTATGTATGTATGTATGTATGTATGTATGTATGTATGTATGTATGTATGTATGTATGTATGTATGTATGTATGTATGTATGTATGTATGTATGTATGTATGTATGTATGTATGTATGTATGTATGTATGTATGTATGTATGTATGTATGTATGTATGTATGTATGTATGTATGTATGTATGTATGTATGTATGTATGTATGTATGTATGTATGTATGTATGTATGTATGTATGTATGTATGTATGTATGTATGTATGTATGTATGTATGTATGTATGTATGTATGTATGTATGTATGTATGTATGTATGTATGTATGTATGTATGTATGTATGTATGTATGTATGTATGTATGTATGTATGTATGTATGTATGTATGTATGTATGTATGTATGTATGTATGTATGTATGTATGTATGTATGTATGTATGTATGTATGTATGTATGTATGTATGTATGTATGTATGTATGTATGTATGTATGTATGTATGTATGTATGTATGTATGTATGTATGTATGTATGTATGTATGTATGTATGTATGTATGTATGTATGTATGTATGTATGTATGTATGTATGTATGTATGTATGTATGTATGTATGTATGTATGTATGTATGTATGTATGTATGTATGTATGTATGTATGTATGTATGTATGTATGTATGTATGTATGTATGTATGTATGTATGTATGTATGTATGTATGTATGTATGTATGTATGTATGTATGTATGTATGTATGTATGTATGTATGTATGTATGTATGTATGTATGTATGTATGTATGTATGTATGTATGTATGTATGTATGTATGTATGTATGTATGTATGTATGTATGTATGTATGTATGTATGTATGTATGTATGTATGTATGTATGTATGTATGTATGTATGTATGTATGTATGTATGTATGTATGTATGTATGTATGTATGTATGTATGTATGTATGTATGTATGTATGTATGTATGTATGTATGTATGTATGTATGTATGTATGTATGTATGTATGTATGTATGTATGTATGTATGTATGTATGTATGTATGTATGTATGTATGTATGTATGTATGTATGTATGTATGTATGTATGTATGTATGTATGTATGTATGTATGTATGTATGTATGTATGTATGTATGTATGTATGTATGTATGTATGTATGTATGTATGTATGTATGTATGTATGTATGTATGTATGTATGTATGTATGTATGTATGTATGTATGTATGTATGTATGTATGTATGTATGTATGTATGTATGTATGTATGTATGTATGTATGTATGTATGTATGTATGTATGTATGTATGTATGTATGTATGTATGTATGTATGTATGTATGTATGTATGTATGTATGTATGTATGTATGTATGTATGTATGTATGTATGTATGTATGTATGTATGTATGTATGTATGTATGTATGTATGTATGTATGTATGTATGTATGTATGTATGTATGTATGTATGTATGTATGTATGTATGTATGTATGTATGTATGTATGTATGTATGTATGTATGTATGTATGTATGTATGTATGTATGTATGTATGTATGTATGTATGTATGTATGTATGTATGTATGTATGTATGTATGTATGTATGTATGTATGTATGTATGTATGTATGTATGTATGTATGTATGTATGTATGTATGTATGTATGTATGTATGTATGTATGTATGTATGTATGTATGTATGTATGTATGTATGTATGTATGTATGTATGTATGTATGTATGTATGTATGTATGTATGTATGTATGTATGTATGTATGTATGTATGTATGTATGTATGTATGTATGTATGTATGTATGTATGTATGTATGTATGTATGTATGTATGTATGTATGTATGTATGTATGTATGTATGTATGTATGTATGTATGTATGTATGTATGTATGTATGTATGTATGTATGTATGTATGTATGTATGTATGTATGTATGTATGTATGTATGTATGTATGTATGTATGTATGTATGTATGTATGTATGTATGTATGTATGTATGTATGTATGTATGTATGTATGTATGTATGTATGTATGTATGTATGTATGTATGTATGTATGTATGTATGTATGTATGTATGTATGTATGTATGTATGTATGTATGTATGTATGTATGTATGTATGTATGTATGTATGTATGTATGTATGTATGTATGTATGTATGTATGTATGTATGTATGTATGTATGTATGTATGTATGTATGTATGTATGTATGTATGTATGTATGTATGTATGTATGTATGTATGTATGTATGTATGTATGTATGTATGTATGTATGTATGTATGTATGTATGTATGTATGTATGTATGTATGTATGTATGTATGTATGTATGTATGTATGTATGTATGTATGTATGTATGTATGTATGTATGTATGTATGTATGTATGTATGTATGTATGTATGTATGTATGTATGTATGTATGTATGTATGTATGTATGTATGTATGTATGTATGTATGTATGTATGTATGTATGTATGTATGTATGTATGTATGTATGTATGTATGTATGTATGTATGTATGTATGTATGTATGTATGTATGTATGTATGTATGTATGTATGTATGTATGTATGTATGTATGTATGTATGTATGTATGTATGTATGTATGTATGTATGTATGTATGTATGTATGTATGTATGTATGTATGTATGTATGTATGTATGTATGTATGTATGTATGTATGTATGTATGTATGTATGTATGTATGTATGTATGTATGTATGTATGTATGTATGTATGCTATGTATGTATGTATGTATGTATGTATGTATGTATGTATGTATGTATGTATGTATGTATGTATGTATGTATGTATGTATGTATGTATGTATGTATGTATGTATGTATGTATGTATGTATGTATGTATGTATGTATGTATGTATGTATGTATGTATGTATGTATGTATGTATGTATGTATGTATGTATGTATGTATGTATGTATGTATGTATGTATGTATGTATGTATGTATGTATGTATGTATGTATGTATGTATGTATGTATGTATGTATGTATGTATGTATGTATGTATGTATGTATGTATGTATGTATGTATGTATGTATGTATGTATGTATGTATGTATGTATGTATGTATGTATGTATGTATGTATGTATGTATGTATGTATGTATGTATGTATGTATGTATGTATGTATGTATGTATGTATGTATGTATGTATGTATGTATGTATGTATGTATGTATGTATGTATGTATGTATGTATGTATGTATGTATGTATGTATGTATGTATGTATGTATGTATGTATGTATGTATGTATGTATGTATGTATGTATGTATGTATGTATGTATGTATGTATGTATGTATGTATGTATGTATGTATGTATGTATGTATGTATGTATGTATGTATGTATGTATGTATGTATGTATGTATGTATGTATGTATGTATGTATGTATGTATGTATGTATGTATGTATGTATGTATGTATGTATGTATGTATGTATGTATGTATGTATGTATGTATGTATGTATGTATGTATGTATGTATGTATGTATGTATGTATGTATGTATGTATGTATGTATGTATGTATGTATGTATGTATGTATGTATGTATGTATGTATGTATGTATGTATGTATGTATGTATGTATGTATGTATGTATGTATGTATGTATGTATGTATGTATGTATGTATGTATGTTTTTTTTTTTTTTTTTTTTTTTTTGTTGGACGTAGTGATAGCGCGCTATCAACTAGTGGCCCCACGACAACTTCACCAACTCCACCCCGGAACTACGGTAGCATTTCATCAGGACGGGGGGTTTATTTCCATAAGATTCCTACGTCCTCCTTACTTTCTCTAAGTAAGGAGGTTCGGAACCACAGAGCTCCTTTCCTTCAATATTCTATTGATGTATCCTTCACACAGTTTCCATGCATTCTCAGATTTCAGCATTTCGCCTAGCAGATTCTCCTGAGTTAAAGTTACACCTAGCATATCATTTAAAGCGTGTCTCTCCTCTAACCACTTTTCACATTCAAAAAGTATGTGCTTTGCATCTTCATCTACTGCTCCGCATGAGTCACAGCTGCTTATCTGCTTCAATTTAAATCTATGTAGGTATTTGTTAAAACTACCATGGTTTGTCATTGCCTGAGTTAGGAAATATCCCATGTTTCCATGTTGTCTATTCATCCAGACTCTTATATTTGGGATAAGGCCATATGTCCATCTCCCGTTCTCGTCTTGATCCCAACGTTCTTGCCATTTGGCCATTATATTGTCTCTGACGTCATTCTTCATCTCCATAATTTTCCTCTTTCGCTCTTGTAAGTTAGTGTAGGCCAAACTTATAGTCTTTGTTTGGGTGTATATTTCCCCTCTTTCCAGTATTAATAGGTCTATTGGTGGTAGACCTGCAAGCACTAATGCAGAACTTGTAGATACTGTACGGTACGCTGATATGATGCGGAGAGCGGAGAGCAGTAACTCTCTGTGCTCTCTGCAATTCCCTTATGTTGTACTTCAGATCCAATGCCCTGACGAAAGTTGGGGCAGCATAGAGAAGTTGGGAATGCACTACGCTGTTTAGCAATCTCCTTATCTGCGGCCTTGGCCCGCCACAGTTTGGCATTATCCTTGCCAATGATGTTGCCGTTCGCAAAGCTTTGTCACGAATATTCAAAACGTGGTGCCCAAAGCTAAGATTGTCATCCAATTGGACACCCAAATAGCATAAGCTCCGTTTAAAAGGTATCTCACTCTCTTGTAGCCGAATCTTCGGAATTTCGAAGACCCTTCGATCTGTCACCAGGATTGCCTCCGTTTTCGGTACTGCAAGTTTCAGGCCGTTTCTCTGCAGCCATCTGTTACAGCGAAATAGGCTATCGTTCACAACTATCTCGATTAATTCGGCAGTTCGTTGGTTCACAACAAGAGCGATATCATCCGCATAACCTACTAGTTCCGCCCCCTCCTGTAGGTCCAAATTCAATAGGTCATCGTACATCACATTCCAAAGGAATGGCCCTAATACGGAGCCCTGAGGTACGCCTGCTGTTATTTGGTATTCTTCCATGCCATTTTCCGTCTCATACAATAATATTCTATTGTCAAGATAGTCTGCTACTATGTTGTAGAGATATTTGTCCACACCCTTGCTCCCAAGAGCTCGTAGTACCACTTTCCACTTCACTGAGTTGAAAGCATTTTTAACGTCCAGTGTTATTATTGCACAGTATTCTCCTGTTGTCTTGGCTTGTATCGCCCGATTACATACCTCACTTATGGCATCTACTGTACTCCTCCCCTTGCGGAAACCATATTGCATAGGGGATAGGCCTCCAAGGTCATCTATATTTTCCTCCAACCGTTTTAACACTACGTACTCCAAAAGCTTTCCTAGTGAGTCCAACATGCAGAGTGGTCTATATGTACTAGGATCATTCAATGGTTTATCTCCCTTACGCAACAAAACTAACTTTTGTATCTTCCATTTAGCGGGAAAGATCCCGCTCACTAGACATGAGTTGAAGACTTCTAGTAAGAATTCCGGCCATATCTCACATACTACCTTTACGACTTCATTTGGTATACCATCTGGTCCTGGGCTCTTGCCCGTGCTCAGTTTATTACATGCATATTCAATATCATCTACGTTCAGAGGGATGAAAACGTCGATTTGCTGCTTTGGTACCCTTGTTAATCCATCTTCATCGAATGGGAATAGTGTTTCCACTATGGTCGTTGCCCACACTGGTTCCTTAATGCCGGGTATAGGTTTAATTCCACCTAGCTTTTTCATCACGATTTTGTATGGTTTACCCCAAGGGTCAGAATCTATTTCGTTGCATAGCTCTGTCCAACATCTTCTCTTACTATCCTTTATGGCCCTTCTTAAGGTTTTACGTGTTCTTTTGTACTCAAACTGTAGGGCTTGGTTACCATGATCTCGTGTTGACGCCCGGCGTGCTGCGAGACATTTTGCCCTTAACTCTCGTATTTCATCACTCCACCAGTAAACTGGGCGTTTGTTATTGTATTTTTGTACTCTTGGCATTGCAACATTACACGCTTTGGTGAGTATTTTCGTCAGCGACTCGGCCGCATTTTCCACATTTATGGTTTCGGATGGATTGACCATATTCCTATCCTTAGCCCGTGTGATATACTCAGACAGTTTTCTGACATCAAGCTTTCTGACGTTCCATCTTGGGAGGTCTACATCTTCCACACTCGTATTAGTGCGATCATCTATATTAAATGAAATATACTGGTGGTCACTTAAGGTGAGATCTTCCAGTACCATCCAATTCATGTTCTCCTTGTAGAGGTCTATCGTTCCAAAGGTGATGTCAATAATACTACCACCTGTTCCTCTTCGAAAGGTAAGTTTATCTCCGTTATTAAACACGGTAAGACCGAGACTAGCAATTAATTCACATACTGTAGTTCCCCTACTATCAATGGTATTGGAATTCCATTCCGTTGATTTACTATTAAAATCTCCTCCAATTATCACTTTATATTTTGAGGACCTAATAGAAGCATCAAGTATGTTAAGGGCTTCCGCAAATAAGTTATAGTCCATACTCGGTGAGTAGTAACAACTATATACTCTAATTTTAGCTACTGTTGCATATACGAAGCCAGCATTGCTCTGATCAACTTCGCTTATCATCAGTCTCCTGTTTCTTACCATGATGGCTGCCCGATGGTTTGTGTCTTCGTACCAAACTTGAGATGATGGGTTTCCATATGGTTCGCTAATTAACAGTATGTCCGTATTATGTATGTATGTATGTGTATGTATGTATGTATGTATGTATGTATGTATGTATGTATGTATGTATGTATGTATGTATGTATGTATGTATGTATGTATGTATGTATGTATGTATGTATGTATGTATGTATGTATGTATGTATGTATGTATGTATGTATGTATGTATGTATGTATGTATGTATGTATGTATGTATGTATGTATGTATGTATGTATGTATGTATGTATGTATGTATGTATGTATGTATGTATGTATGTATGTATGTATGTATGTATGTATGTATGTATGTATGTATGTATGTATGTATGTATGTATGTATGTATGTATGTATGTATGTATGTATGTATGTATGTATGTATGTATGTATGTATGTATGTATGTATGTATGTATGTATGTATGTATGTATGTATGTATGTATGTATGTATGTATGTATGTATGTATGTATGTATGTATGTATGTATGTATGTATGTATGTATGTATGTATGTATGTATGTATGTATGTATGTATGTATGTATGTATGTATGTATGTATGTATGTATGTATGTATGTATGTATGTATGTATGTATGTATGTATGTATGTATGTATGTATGTATGTTTTTTTTTTTTTTTTTTTTTTTATTTAACGAGATGAAATCGTCGAAAGACCCTGGCCCCTGAATCGCCAGGAGTGCGGGACTTTAACACGCTAAAACACCTCGATACACTACCCCACTCGTCCCCGTGGAACTACCGCAAAGCTTTCCGTCGCAGGGTGGGGAAGGTATAAAAACCCGCTCTAGACTACGTCGATTCTCCTTCGAATCTGTTCTAACCTACGAAGTTCAATCAGAACCAATTTAGCAAAATCACATACATACGCCCAATTATCTAAAGAGGATAACATAATCTGGACTATGTTCTCCGGACTAACACTATGGCCTATCACTCTCACAAGATTCGCCCTCTCATCCCGAAAACGTGGACAGATGAAGAAAACATGTTTGGCATCTTCCACTACGTTACCAATACAACTCGGACAGAACGGATCACTGTCGTGTCCAAATCGGTACAAGTACGACCTAAAACACCCATGTCCGCTCAACAACTGCGTAATGTAGTAGTTCAAGTCGCCATGTCCTCTGTTAAGCCAGGTCACTATGTCGGGTATCAATGAGTACGTCCACCTACCCTTGCCTGTAGCCGACCAACGCGACTGCCACCTAGCGATATACACATCCCTAGCAGCACCAGTAGAATTCGCCAAGGCCTCCAAATCAATGGGTAACATGCCGGCAATAACAAATGCTGCCTCATCCGAAACAGTTCTAAATGCACAGCACACACGAAGGGCAGCCAGTCTGTACACCGGCGAAATCAGGCTCACGTATGATCCAAACCGCAACCCATCAGACCAAATAGGGGATGCATATAAAATGATGCTCCTCACAACGCTAGCAAGCAACTTCCTCTGAAGGTATTTTGGGCCCCTGGTATTCGGCATAATCCTAGAAAGCGCTAAACAAGTCCCTGAAGCCTTAGAACTTATATACCTCAAGTGATCACCAAATGAAAGGCGAGTATCAATCATCACACCAAGATATTTGAGGTAGGGTTTGGTGGCTATGCAACACGTACCCACATTCAGATTTATGGTCTCCCTGACCGTGCGGCTACTTATTAACACCGCTTCCGTCTTATGATCGGCGAGGGCCAATCCCATTGACTTAAGCCAAGATCTAACGATCTGTATACCAGCATTCGTAATATTCTCAGCTTCCTGGAGTTGCTTAGCTACACACACCAATGCTATGTCATCAGCAAAGCCAACTATTTTCATACCCATAGGAAGATCTAACCTCAATACACCGTCATACATCACGTTCCATAATAATGGACCAAGCACTGAACCTTGAGGGACTCCACCCGTAATCCTGTACTCCTTTGTACCCGTATCAGTATCATATAACAGGAGTCTATTGCGAAAATAATCCTGTATTATGGCCAGCAGATATTTGGGAATATCCAAGCGAGCTAGGGCGCTCACTATTTTCTCCCAGTTTGCCGTATTGAAAGCGTTCTTAACATCCAATGTTACAACCACGCAGTACTCCTTTGTACCGTTTTTCCACCGCTTTCCTTCAATAGCACGTGCAGCTGTTTCCACAATAACATTGATAGCATCAACCGTTGACTTAGCCTTCCTAAAGCCGAATTGGTTATCGGAGAGGCCATTTGCAGCTTCGACACATCCTTCCAATCTTCTACATACTATACTCTCCAACAATTTTCCACTTGTGTCGATCATACAGAGTGGACGATAGGAGGAGGGATCGTCTAGGGGTTTCTTATCCTTCGGTAGTAGGACCAACTTTTGCCTCTTCCACATTGATGGGAAGCTACCTTCGCTTAGGCATGCGCTTATCATATTAACGAACTGTTGCGGACAACACTTAACGGCCTCTTTTAAAACCAAATTTGGAATACAATCCAGACCCGGTGCCTTCTTATCCTGGAACTTTGAAACAGCTTCTTCTACTTCTACTATTGTCACTTCAGGAAAAGGTAAAACTTCATTTGGAACAGTGTGTTCCCACGAAGACGTTTCCTGTTGGGGAAAGAGATATTCTACAATTCCGTTAAGAACCGTCTCCTCTCTAGGTGGTGTTGGATTTAAACACTTGAGTTTCTTAGTGACCAGCTTATATGCAAGACCCCACGGATTACTCTCGACATCGTCGCATATATCAAGAAAGCACTTTCGCTTACTTCTACGAATCGCCAACTTAAGGGCTTTCCTTTTCGACTTAAACACCTGCTGGTGGAGGTTGTTCTCCGGTCTACCCCTTGATCTTGTATATTGTCTCCTTGCATGTATACATTCCGACCGCAAATTTGCAATCTCATCGTTCCACCAGTAAACTGGTTGTTTATTCGCTGATCTTTTCCTCTTCACCATGGATGCATTGCATGCCTTCGTAATGTGTTCTATTAATTGCCAAGCCATAATTACCGCTGAGCCATTAAGAGCCATACCTTCCATTAAGGTTGCAAAAATATCCTTATCAAACGTGTTGGCTTTCCAACCTGTCAGTCTACGTGTGTGTATGTTCACGTGACGTCGTTCACGTGCTATATCAACGATTATAGCCAAGTGATCACTGTGAGTATAATGGTCAGATACACTCCAATTTATCCGACTTGCGATGCTACTACTGGCAAATGTGATGTCTATTATCGATCCACTTTCCCCTCTAATGAACGTTTGTTGGTCTCCTATGTTCAGAAGCACAATATCCAGTACGGAAAACGCCTCCAGGAGAATACTGCCTCTTGCGTTTGTCCTCGGACAGCCCCATTCTGTGGCCCATGCGTTAAAGTCACCAGCTATCAATACAGGGTCCCTGGTGATCGCGTCAGAGACAATGTTGTCAACTATGGTCCGAAACTCCTCTATAGAATATCTCGGTGGAATATAGCAGCTGTATAGTGTGATACCAGACACAGCAGCCCTAGTGTATCCACATTGTAGGGTAGTCGCCCCCTGCAATGTCAACCCGCTGACAGACCAGATCGCTGATGTACACGAACTATCAGATACCCAGTTTGTGGAGTCCATACATTGGTATGGCTCACTTAGCAATGCAACGTCCACATCCAATTCACGAACACTTTGGTAGAGCAGCTCCTGGGCGGCTTGACAGTGGTTGAGATTAAGCTGTAGTATTCTATTCATCTTCGCAATCTAAGTGACTGGAACGCCTTTTTGTAGAACGGACAGACTACACATCCAGTTACGTGATCACTCTTGTCGTTTGACACTGCGCTCCTACAGAGTATGCACGAGGGCTTTTTCGAACACGTTTTAATCCTGTGTCCTGTTTCCCCACACTGTAGACATTTGTCCGAATAATCATGTTGACTCCGGCATTTAGACGCATTATGGCCAAAGTCCAGGCATTTATAGCACCTTCTTGGCGTGAGTTTCTCTCGGATTCTGCACATCACCCAACCGATACGGATCCTACCATTTTCAATGAGCCGGTTTGCCGGTCCAGCGCTTAGGCCAATAGTGGCAGTTTGCGTGCCCCCATAGGCTTTCTTCATAGACTTAATTGCAGACATTTGCACTGTTCTAAACTCGTCCGACACGTTTACGATGGCTGAGTACACCTCCTCTTTGGTAGTCACCTCGTCTATGTCCTTGATTTCCAGGAATATTTCATGTGTTAACGCTCGTACTTCTGCAGCCGTTCCCAACACTTCCCCAATTGTGTGCCTAAAGTCATCCGTGCTCTGGTGGGCAGCTTTATTCAACTCCAATAATAATTCACCCTTCGCTGTTTTCCTGATATTCTTCACGTTTTGCCCAAGAGTCTCCAGCTTGGGATCTTTCTTCACTTGCTTGAGGATGTCAGCATAAGACACCTCCCCACACGTTTGGATGACCAGAGCATCTGGTCTTGCAGGCTTCTTCCTACTTTTGGCCTTTGGCCGTACCTTAACCCACTCAGAAGTTCCTTTGACCGCTCCATTCTCTTCAACCTCCTTGTCAGTCGATTTAGTACCCATCGACGCTCTATCAATTGGTTTATTGACCCCTTGATCATATTTACTACCGGCTTTCCTTGGGCTGGTGTTCTTCTTCTTCTTCGCCTCACTTCCCTTTGGGCTAAGGGTTGTGAGGTCCCTTTTCCGCTTCGGAGTTCCCAGTTGGACAAGATTTGACCGCTCCACTTCTTCCGTTTGAGTACCTATGCTAGACACTATCGGTTTCACATACTCCACAGATTCGCTCTTCAGCTCATCTGACACCTGCATAAATATCGCCCGTATCTCCTTTGACATCGAGACAATTTCCTTATGTATATTTGACCGGGTTCTAAGAAAGGCCACCAACTCATCTATCTTAGCACCTAGTCTATCAACATTTCCACTGTGCGGTTTCGCAATATCAACCAGTGATCTAGCAGCCACTGTTGCAGGTGGTGATCTCTTAATAACAGATTTCCTCATGAATGGGCTGTCCAAACCCGCTCCGTTACTTTCAGTCTTCTTCCTCTCCTTATTGTTATCATCATTGTTGTTGTTGTTATTTTTACCATCAATATTCATCGCTACGTGGTCCCAACTCAAAGCCGCTATCTCCGCTCGACGTGCAGTCACGTTTAAACCCCATGGTTATCTTTGCATGCAGGGAGGCCATGCAATGGGTTGACATGAGATCCTTATGAGACCCCATGCCAGAGCCAGGTCCGTGCTAGTCGGGAAATTTCATCCGAGCCTGCACCACCAACCAAATGGTGACGAAACTTCGAGCGCACTTTGAGACTCGCTACGTTTTAACGGGACGGAGGCAGCTGAGACATTAGCCCATAAGCCATTTCGGTGGAATTTCACTTCCACTTACTGAGGTTATAGAATGCCACAGCTGTCGGCCCAGGGTGCATCAATTCACAATAGTCGTTCCAGAAATACCATAATCAAGACCGTACTGGGCTTGGTCTTGATGCCTTACGGCAGAAGTCGTGTTCGTCACGGGGGTTGTCAATTAAGGACCAACTCCCGGGTACAGACTGGGGAAACCATGGAGTCGTCAGGCTCCTAACTACACCTCTATCGAGGGTACCCTTATGGTTGGATGCCTAATTTAGGGCGACATCCACTCGCCCTGACACAGGACTTCACAGAGCACATGTACCCTTTTTGGTACGCTCTCCGTACCTGCCAAAACTCAGGGTACGCGGGGTCGTTAATCCCGATATCCTCTCCTGAAGATACCCTTGCGGTAATGTATGTATGTATGTATGTATGTATGTATGTATGTATGTATGTATGTATGTATGTATGTATGTATGTATGTATGTATGTATGTATGTATGTATGTATGTATGTATGTATGTATGTATGTATGTATGTATGTATGTATGTATGTATGTATGTATGTATGTATGTATGTATGTATGTATGTATGTATGTATGTATGTATGTATGTATGTATGTATGTATGTATGTATGTATGTATGTATGTATGTATGTATGTATGTATGTATGTATGTATGTATGTATGTATGTATGTATGTATGTATGTATGTATGTATGTATGTATGTATGTATGTATGTATGTATGTATGTATGTATGTATGTATGTATGTATGTATGTATGTATGTATGTATGTATGTATGTATGTATGTATGTATGTATGTATGTATGTATGTATGTATGTATGTATGTATGTATGTATGTATGTATGTATGTATGTATGTATGTATGTATGTATGTATGTATGTATGTATGTATGTATGTATGTATGTATGTATGTATGTATGTATGTATGTATGTATGTATGTATGTATGTATGTATGTATGTATGTATGTATGTATGTATGTATGTATGTATGTATGTATGTATGTATGTATGTATGTATGTATGTATGTATGTATGTATGTATGTATGTATGTATGTATGTATGTATGTATGTATGTATGTATGTATGTATGTATGTATGTATGTATGTATGTATGTATGTATGTATGTATGTATGTATGTATGTATGTATGTATGTATGTATGTATGTATGTATGTATGTATGTATGTATGTATGTATGTATGTATGTATGTATGTATGTATGTATGTATGTATGTATGTATGTATGTATGTATGTATGTATGTATGTATGTATGTATGTATGTATGTATGTATGTATGTATGTATGTATGTATGTATGTATGTATGTATGTATGTATGTATGTATGTATGTATGTATGTATGTATGTATGTATGTATGTATGTATGTATGTATGTATGTATGTATGTATGTATGTATGTATGTATGTATGTATGTATGTATGTATGTATGTATGTATGTATGTATGTATGTATGTATGTATGTATGTATGTATGTATGTATGTATGTATGTATGTATGTATGTATGTATGTATGTATGTATGTATGTATGTATGTATGTATGTATGTATGTATGTATGTATGTATGTATGTATGTATGTATGTATGTATGTATGTATGTATGTATGTATGTATGTATGTATGTATGTATGTATGTATGTATGTATGTATGTATGTATGTATGTATGTATGTATGTATGTATGTATGTATGTATGTATGTATGTATGTATGTATGTATGTATGTATGTATGTATGTATGTATGTATGTATGTATGTATGTATGTATGTATGTATGTATGTATGTATGTATGTATGTATGTATGTATGTATGTATGTATGTATGTATGTATGTATGTATGTATGTATGTATGTATGTATGTATGTATGTATGTATGTATGTATGTATGTATGTATGTATGTATGTATGTATGTATGTATGTATGTATGTATGTATGTATGTATGTATGTATGTATGTATGTATGTATGTATGTATGTATGTATGTATGTATGTATGTATGTATGTATGTATGTATGTATGTATGTATGTATGTATGTATGTATGTATGTATGTATGTATGTATGTATGTATGTATGTATGTATGTATGTATGTATGTATGTATGTATGTATGTATGTATGTATGTATGTATGTATGTATGTATGTATGTATGTATGTATGTATGTATGTATGTATGTATGTATGTATGTATGTATGTATGTATGTATGTATGTATGTATGTATGTATGTATGTATGTATGTATGTATGTATGTATGTATGTATGTATGTATGTATGTATGTATGTATGTATGTATGTATGTATGTATGTATGTATGTATGTATGTATGTATGTATGTATGTATGTATGTATGTATGTATGTATGTATGTATGTATGTATGTATGTATGTATGTATGTATGTATGTATGTATGTATGTATGTATGTATGTATGTATGTATGTATGTATGTATGTATGTATGTATGTATGTATGTATGTATGTATGTATGTATGTATGTATGTATGTATGTATGTATGTATGTATGTATGTATGTATGTATGTATGTATGTATGTATGTATGTATGTATGTATGTATGTATGTATGTATGTATGTATGTATGTATGTATGTATGTATGTATGTATGTATGTATGTATGTATGTATGTATGTATGTATGTATGTATGTATGTATGTATGTATGTATGTATGTATGTATGTATGTATGTATGTATGTATGTATGTATGTATGTATGTATGTATGTATGTATGTATGTATGTATGTATGTATGTATGTATGTATGTATGTATGTATGTATGTATGTATGTATGTATGTATGTATGTATGTATGTATGTATGTATGTATGTATGTATGTATGTATGTATGTATGTATGTATGTATGTATGTATGTATGTATGTATGTATGTATGTATGTATGTATGTATGTATGTATGTATGTATGTATGTATGTATGTATGTATGTATGTATGTATGTATGTATGTATGTATGTATGTATGTATGTATGTATGTATGTATGTATGTATGTATGTATGTATGTATGTATGTATGTATGTATGTATGTATGTATGTATGTATGTATGTATGTATGTATGTATGTATGTATGTATGTATGTATGTATGTATGTATGTATGTATGTATGTATGTATGTATGTATGTATGTATGTATGTATGTATGTATGTATGTATGTATGTATGTATGTATGTATGTATGTATGTATGTATGTATGTATGTATGTATGTATGTATGTATGTATGTATGTATGTATGTATGTATGTATGTATGTATGTATGTATGTATGTATGTATGTATGTATGTATGTATGTATGTATGTATGTATGTATGTATGTATGTATGTATGTATGTATGTATGTATGTATGTATGTATGTATGTATGTATGTATGTATGTATGTATGTATGTATGTATGTATGTATGTATGTATGTATGTATGTATGTATGTATGTATGTATGTATGTATGTATGTATGTATGTATGTATGTATGTATGTATGTATGTATGTATGTATGTATGTATGTATGTATGTATGTATGTATGTATGTATGTATGTATGTATGTATGTATGTATGTATGTATGTATGTATGTATGTATGTATGTATGTATGTATGTATGTATGTATGTATGTATGTATGTATGTATGTATGTATGTATGTATGTATGTATGTATGTATGTATGTATGTATGTATGTATGTATGTATGTATGTATGTATGTATGTATGTATGTATGTATGTATGTATGTATGTATGTATGTATGTATGTATGTATGTATGTATGTATGTATGTATGTATGTATGTATGTATGTATGTATGTATGTATGTATGTATGTATGTATGTATGTATGTATGTATGTATGTATGTATGTATGTATGTATGTATGTATGTATGTATGTATGTATGTATGTATGTATGTATGTATGTATGTATGTATGTATGTATGTATGTATGTATGTATGTATGTATGTATGTATGTATGTATGTATGTATGTATGTATGTATGTATGTATGTATGTATGTATGTATGTATGTATGTATGTATGTATGTATGTATGTATGTATGTATGTATGTATGTATGTATGTATGTATGTATGTATGTATGTATGTATGTATGTATGTATGTATGTATGTATGTATGTATGTATGTATGTATGTATGTATGTTTTTTTTTTTTTTTTTTTTTTTTTTGTTGGACGTAGTGATAGCGCGCTATCAACTAGTGGCCCCACGACAACTTCACCAACTCCACCCCGGAACTACGGTAGCATTTCATCAGGACGGGGGGTTTATTTCCATAAGATTCCTACGTCCTCCTTACTTTCTCTAAGTAAGGAGGTTCGGAACCACAGAGCTCCTTTCCTTCAATATTCTATTGATGTATCCTTCACACAGTTTCCATGCATTCTCAGATTTCAGCATTTCGCCTAGCAGATTCTCCTGAGTTAAAGTTACACCTAGCATATCATTTAAAGCGTGTCTCTCCTCTAACCACTTTTCACATTCAAAAAGTATGTGCTTTGCATCTTCATCTACTGCTCCGCATGAGTCACAGCTGCTTATCTGCTTCAATTTAAATCTATGTAGGTATTTGTTAAAACTACCATGGTTTGTCATTGCCTGAGTTAGGAAATATCCCATGTTTCCATGTTGTCTATTCATCCAGACTCTTATATTTGGGATAAGGCCATATGTCCATCTCCCGTTCTCGTCTTGATCCCAACGTTCTTGCCATTTGGCCATTATATTGTCTCTGACGTCATTCTTCATCTCCATAATTTTCCTCTTTCGCTCTTGTAAGTTAGTGTAGGCCAAACTTATAGTCTTTGTTTGGGTGTATATTTCCCCTCTTTCCAGTATTAATAGGTCTATTGGTGGTAGACCTGCAAGCACTAATGCAGAACTTGTAGATACTGTACGGTACGCTGATATGATGCGGAGAGCAGTAACTCTCTGTGCTCTCTGCAATTCCCTTATGTTGTACTTCAGATCCAATGCCCTGACGAAAGTTGGGGCAGCATAGAGAAGTTGGGAATGCACTACGCTGTTTAGCAATCTCCTTATCTGCGGCCTTGGCCCGCCACAGTTTGGCATTATCCTTGCCAATGATGTTGCCGTTCGCAAAGCTTTGTCACGAATATTCAAAACGTGGTGCCCAAAGCTAAGATTGTCATCCAATTGGACACCCAAATAGCATAAGCTCCGTTTAAAAGGTATCTCACTCTCTTGTAGCCGAATCTTCGGAATTTCGAAGACCCTTCGATCTGTCACCAGGATTGCCTCCGTTTTCGGTACTGCAAGTTTCAGGCCGTTTCTCTGCAGCCATCTGTTACAGCGAAATAGGCTATCGTTCACAACTATCTCGATTAATTCGGCAGTTCGTTGGTTCACAACAAGAGCGATATCATCCGCATAACCTACTAGTTCCGCCCCCTCCTGTAGGTCCAAATTCAATAGGTCATCGTACATCACATTCCAAAGGAATGGCCCTAATACGGAGCCCTGAGGTACGCCTGCTGTTATTTGGTATTCTTCCATGCCATTTTCCGTCTCATACAATAATATTCTATTGTCAAGATAGTCTGCTACTATGTTGTAGAGATATTTGTCCACACCCTTGCTCCCAAGAGCTCGTAGTACCACTTTCCACTTCACTGAGTTGAAAGCATTTTTAACGTCCAGTGTTATTATTGCACAGTATTCTCCTGTTGTCTTGGCTTGTATCGCCCGATTACATACCTCACTTATGGCATCTACTGTACTCCTCCCCTTGCGGAAACCATATTGCATAGGGGATAGGCCTCCAAGGTCATCTATATTTTCCTCCAACCGTTTTAACACTACGTACTCCAAAAGCTTTCCTAGTGAGTCCAACATGCAGAGTGGTCTATATGTACTAGGATCATTCAATGGTTTATCTCCCTTACGCAACAAAACTAACTTTTGTATCTTCCATTTAGCGGGAAAGATCCCGCTCACTAGACATGAGTTGAAGACTTCTAGTAAGAATTCCGGCCATATTGTGAGGTCGTGCTCATCAATTTACTATTTTAAACTTCTGGATAATTTTACTGTACAAATTCACTACAAATAAAATTTTAAAATAACAAAAACACAAAGGATATTATGTTTAAAAATTGTCAGAAATTTTTATTTCAATCGGAATTTTTAACTTGAAAAGAACAAAAGAATTTTGGGGATAATTAAAATTCTTTTTCTGTGGGAAAGGAAAATAGGAAGCCCTTAACTTTTTGCCTTGGAATACATTTTTTTGCTAAAACTTTGGAATAATAATAGAGGAGGTAATATTGGAAATTGTGCACAATAATGGTCAATATTTAATGATTTTAATTACTTTTAATTTAGACGGTTAGTTGTTGAAGTTTCACCGAAAGCTTGAGATTGGAAAGCGAAAAGGGAATTGGTATTTATCCGTCTCCTTATATATATAATTTTATCATCATTTAAAGTTCGTTACTTCAACAAGTTGGTTCCAAGCAATTGTTGACCAATCGGACGCAATTATTACGTAGGCGTCGTCAAGAATAATATACATATTAAAATCAGTTGCTCATTCTTGAGTTGTTAAAAGTATATTGTACAGCATCTTGAAGCACAATACCCAAATTTATTTAATATATATGTGTTGGGATAGCATTGCACGGGTATTATAAATAATATCATATAATCAATTTACCGTCGTGAAATTCAAACATATAATTTTTTTATCGATAACTTTAAATTTTTATCGATAATTTTAAATTTTATTCGATATTTAAATTTTGTTATCGATTTTTCTCTCTTTGTGTTGACATTTTAATTTTATTTTATATTAATCGAATTTTTTTGTTGGTGTTAAATTTTTTTTTTGTTTCATTCCAAATCGTTTTATATTACACATACACATTTATATCCATACACATATACCTTTACATTACACAACCGGATATTGAAATTTAATTTACGCCCCTAAAGCTACCATCAAGCGACATCAGGCCTGAAGTCGTCGTTGGACCTAAAAGGTGAGTTTTCTGTTTTATATTAAATTTCAAACCACTCATTTATTTCATCTTACAACTTTGCAATTGAAACATGATTTACTACAGTTTTGTTTTTAAATTAAATATTTTCTTTCTGTCATTTTGGTTCACGTTCATGTTCAATTTTAAATTTTGATTAAATCTTAATATTAAATTTCAATTCATATTCTATTAAATTTCAATTCAATTCATATTCAGTGGTATTATAATTAAATTTTTTTAATATAAACACTTTAAACTTCGCTACACTCAAAGTAATTTATTAGTTTTAGTATAAACATTTTTTTTAGTTATTTCTTTTTGTGGGACCTTATATGTTAAATTTATAATAATATGTTAGGAATTTTGTTTCATTTTATTAAATTCTTTTGCCTTGTTATTGTTTTTCTATAAATTAATAAATATAAACATGAAATTTTAATTTTTCTTTTAATGCCACGAAAAGTTTAGACGGAGTAGAGTAGCTAAAGATGGGTTATCTATTAAATAGTTTTGAGGATAACAGGTAGGGAGGGTAGAGAATAGGAAGGGTCAAATACATCTGGTACCTCTTCCACTGAAATTATTTTCCTTGTTCTTCTGTTTTTTTTTTTTTTTTTGTTTTCTAGTTTTATTTTTTTGTATACATCGATATTAGGGTATTAGCTACCTATAATTTAAGTTTATGGCAATAGGCAAATAAACTACTTCAACGGAGACAAGATTCCACCCCATTTCCCTGAGCACGGCCGGATAGATAGGTAGCGTGGTCTCCTGAGAGGTAGTGTAAAGTGAACTAAAAATCAGCCGTTACATAAATTAATTGGCGCCCAACGTGGGGCATCAGCATAAACATCGATTATCAGTTGTTTCGACTTTTGATAATGAATATTCGTTTTATTTAATAACATCTTTGCTGGTGTTACCAAATTAACTTTAGATGTTCGTGATATCGATTGTATCTTTCTTATTTGAACCCTATTTCCTTATTATTATTTATCATACTGGACTTTTAGATTTCAGTATTATTATGATTTCTATACCTTTTTGATTTAAATAATGTAATTTTTTTTTATAATATCAGTAGGTATTTTTGTCTGGGACTTTTAGTTTTGAGGAGAATTCGGAACTATACCCACAAAACGCCTATTGTCTTCCTTTTGATATTTTCTTCTTGTGTTTCAAAATTTAATTTCAGATTGTGAGTGTTTGAGATTTTTGTATTTGGTAGTTGCTGAATAGAAACTTGCATAATTTGTCTGAAATTTTCGTATGTCATTAGGATTCGGGATTTTGATTTGGGATTTCTGATCATGAAAGAGTTTGTGATGTTGACCCAATCGGAATTACTATCAACTTCATTTACTTTCAAATTTTCTTCGGGGATAATTTCAGCTTTATTTTATATTTTTGTATTTGTTAATCTGCAATGTCTAAACGAAGTAGTGGTATACATATTTTATTGTTGTAACTTTCTTTAACAAAATTATTAAAATTTTTTTTTCACAATGGTTTTGACAAGAAGCCGTGAAAATTTAATGGATTTAGAGGAGCCAGCAAATGTTAGCTTTACAATTGATGGTTCCGGAAATGTCACTGAGGCGAGAACTCCTGTCAATCCTTCGACATCAAATAGTCAGGATGCACGTAGTAGGAGTAGGCCTCAATCGAAAAGACAACCTCGAGCTGGAAATCCTCCACCTCGATCGGTTGAAACTACTATTACTGATAGTTATTAGAGTAATAGTCGCAACGATGACACACAGATTAGACAAATAATTACAGATTCGATCGAAAATTTCCGTGGGGAAATGCAGGGCTTCATTTCGAATGAGTTGAGGTCAATGTTACTTGATATGAATGTGCGTAATGGCGTTTCTAATAATACGAGTAATTCTAGTATTCCCGGAAATATTAATTCTTCCACAAATATTCCTGCTATATCAACGAATAGTGTTTCCAATAATTCTCATCCCTCTCATTACAACACAATTCATGATAATTTCTCAACGGATAAGGTTTTAAACATAATTCGCAATTGGCGAATTAAATTTACCGGACATGACAATCAAATGGCAGTATCGGAATTTATATATCGGGTGAACGTATTGACATCTAAGACCTTAGGCGGTAACTTTAAACTTTTAACTGATCATGCTCACTGTTTGTTTGAAAATAAGGCTCTGGATTGGTTCTGGCGTTACCATCATCAACACGTTGATTTTGACTGGACTTCTTTGACGAATGAATTACGGAACGAATATAAGGAGGATTATAGTGACTTTGATATACTAGACGACATACGACGACGTAGACAGAGACATAGTGAAACTTTTGACGAGTACCTGGACACGATTACGGCTCTAACGGACAAGTTAAAATCTCCAATATCCGACAGAGATCTATGTGAAACATTAATTCGAAATCTGAAAGGTGAAATACGTCACGAGCTTTTGCATATGGACATAATAAGTGTATCGCAGCTGCGTAAGGAAGTCCGTAAGCATGAAAAATTTATGAAGGATTTGCATACCAGCGAGTCTAGAAGAACCAACAGGCCAAGGATTGCGGAGTTGACGGCGGTGGATGATGATATGGATGGATCAGTTAGAACACAAGTTGAAACTGAAGTTTGTGCAGTTCAACACAATCTCAAGTGTTGGAACTGTGACAAGATGGGACATACTTACTGGGACTGCATGGAGACGAGAACTATATTTTGCTACGGTTGTGGCACTAAGAATATATACAGACCAACTTGTCCCAACTGTATGAAAAGGGAACAGGGAAACGGACTGAAGGATGTCCGTCGAAAGTAGAGCGGACATCCAGAGATGGCAGTTCAGACAATAAACGGACGACAGATAAACGAGATTCGGACAATATTGAAAGTACTCTTCATCCGTTGATGAGGCCTTATCATGTACGACTATTGGAATATGAGAAGGCTCGAGCAAGGATTTTTGGTCAGGATAAACAGATTAGTAGATCTTCGAAACGAATGTGTAATTATTATCGGAAACTCAAGTCATACCGTATTTGCGTTATTTCGGCTGTAGTAGATAAGAACTTAGACAGTAGGCCGTATGTAAATTTAAAGGTGAATGATTCGGGGTATTATTCTTTGTTGGACAGTGGGGCCAATAAAAGTGTAATTGGTGGTGAGTTGGCCATACTAGTGCAGAGTAATAGTAGTTTCCATAGGTGTGTGGGTAATGTACGGACAGCGGACGGACAGAGGCAGAAGGTATTAGGAACTATTAGGTTGGACATTACGTTTAAAGGACAGACAAAATTAGTTGAGTTTTTGGTAGTACCATCAATACAACAGGACATTATTTGCGGTTACGATTTTTGGAAAATTTTTGGACTCAAAATTATGGTAAACGACATATCAGAAATTAACTGTACTGAGACAGATCCAGACAAAGTACAACTGACTTTCGAACAAAGAACACGACTGGACAAAATTATCTCTGCATTTCCAAATTCCAAAGTAGAAGGCTTAGGATGCACTACCTTAATTCAACATAGTATCGATACTGGAGATGCGAAGCCAATTAAACAACGATACTATCCTATATCCCCGGCCATAGAGAAGCAATTGTGTGGCGAATTAGATCGAATGATTTCCCTGGGTGTAATAGAGGAAGCACCAAATTCACCCTGGTCTTCACCTACCGTAGTTGTAGTTAAACCTGGCAAAGTGAGAATGTGTGTAGACAGTAGAAAATTGAATTCAGTAACAGTCAAGGACGCTTATCCGATTCCGAATATAGACGGACTAATTTCAAGACTTCCTCCGGTTTACTTTATTTCAAAAATTGATTTGAAAGATGCCTTTTGGCAAATTAAACTAGAGGAAAGCTCAAAACCTAAAACTGCATTTACAGTCCCTAATCGGCCATTGTACCAATTTACGAGAATGCCGTTTGGACTGTGTAACGCACCACAAACACTTTGTAGACTAATGGATATGGTTATTCCGTTTAACTTAAAGACGCACGTATTCGTATATTTGGATGATTTATTAGTAGTATCACAGACTTTTGAAGAACACATGACTCATTTATTGGAGGTGGCAAGCCAGCTTAGGAAGGCAGGTTTAACTATAAATGTGGAAAAAAGCAGCTTTGCTCTTAATAGGGTAAAATATCTCGGCTACATAGTTGGAAATGGGACATTGCAAGTAGATGAAGACAAAGTTAGAGCAATACAGGACTTTCCCGTACCTAAATCAATAAGACATTTAAGACGGTTTTTAGGAATGACAGGATGGTACAGACGTTTCATCCAAGACTATTCAACATTGACATTCCCACTGACAGAATTGTTGACAAAGAAAAAGATTTTTATTTGGATGGACAAAGCTCAAGAAGCTTTTGATGAATTAAAAACCAGACTGACATCGGCCCCACTACTTATTCATCCTAATTACGACAAACCATTTATTCTACAGTGCGATGCCAGCACATTTGGGGTGGGTGCAGTATTGGCGCAAAAGGACGAAGAAGGATTAGAGAGACCAATTGCCTACATGTCTCACAAACTCAATAAGGCACAACGCAATTACACCATTACAGAACTGGAGTGTTTGGCGGTGGTGATGGCAATCAAGAAATTTAGATCGTATATTGAAGGACAAGAATTCAAGGTCGTTTCTGATCATGCGAGTTTAAAGTGGTTAATGGGTCAAAGAGACTTATCGGGACGCTTAGCAAGATGGTCATTGAAACTTCAAGGTTTCAATTTTACAATAGAACATAGAAGTGGTAAGGAAAACGTGGTTCCTGATACGCTATCTCGTGCACATGAGGGAGAGGAATTTGTAAACGCTATCGATCTTGAAGAACTGCCAGCAATAGATCTTGACTCAAACGCATTTGAATCGGATGAATATAGGAAATTACGCGAGGATATAGTGAATTCTGGATTACCTGACTTTAAAATTATTGATAAATACGTTTATAAACGGACAGAATTTTCTTCTGGTTTTAATGACGAATCGGCCTCATGGAAATTATTTGTACCGACAGGACTTCAACGCGACGTTATATATTCGGCCCACGATATTCCAAATTCTTCCCATGGTGGAATGAGCAAGACACTGGAACGAATTAGACGATACTTTTATTGGCCTAGATTAGTTACTGACGTAAAGGACTACATAAGAAATTGCGATCTGTGTAAAACGTCAAAGACACCGACAACAGTTTTAAGACCTCCGCTTGGACAAATGGTGAGGACGGAACGACCTTTTCAGAGACTTTATATTGATTTGATAGGACCATTACCGAGAACAAAGACTGGAAATGTAGGTATACTAATTGTACTAGACCATTTCTCAAAATTTACTTTTTTGAAACCGTTGAGGAAACTTGTTTCAAAGGACGTTATTGATTATCTACAGAAGCAAATTTTTGACTGTTATGGAGTACCGGAAATAATAGTGACTGACAATGGAGCCCAGTTTAGAAGCAAGGAATTTGAACAATTATTGAAAAGGTTTGGAATACAGCATATGCTAACTGCGGTATATAGCCCGCAGGCTAACGCAAGTGAGCGTGTCAACAGATCAATTAATGAGGCATTACGTTCTTATGTAAGAAATGATCAGCGTAGTTGGGATATGTACGTAAGCTGTATAAATTGTGCTCTTCGGAACAGCATTCATCAATCTATCGGTAGGTCCCCATACCAGGTCGTGTTCGGACAAACAATGATTACACATGGTAAGGACTACAAACTTTTGGAAAGACTGAACCTTTTAACTGAATCGGATATAGAAATTAAAAGGCAGGACGAGTTTGCTTTGATACGAGATTCAATTAGAGGCTATGTGAAACGGGCATATGACAAGAACGCACGAATGTACAATCTACGGACTCGGTCAAAGGAATATACTGTTGGACAGGAGGTGATAAGACGGAATTTTACGCAGAGTTCGAAGATTGATTATTTTAATTCAAAATTAGCACCTGTTGGAGTAAGGGCCAAGATACTTCGGAGGATCGGACAGGTTAATTATGAACTTCAGGATTTGGGCAATGACAACACTGGTATTTATCATGCAAAGGACATTTGGATATAGGGATAGAACAGACGTGTTATATGTTCGGGATGTTAAGAACTTAACTATGATATTTTTTTTTTAAATCAATCAGTCGCCCTTTTACAGAACCAGTTCTGCGATTTAATTAATTCTAACACTGTTTCTGTTTTGTGAGGTCGTGCTCATCAATTTACTATTTTAAACTTCTGGATAATTTTACTGTACAAATTCACTACAAATAAAATTTTAAAATAACAAAAACACAAAGGATATTATGTTTAAAAATTGTCAGAAATTTTTATTTCAATCGGAATTTTTAACTTGAAAAGAACAAAAGAATTTTGGGGATAATTAAAATTCTTTTTCTGTGGGAAAGGAAAATAGGAAGCCCTTAACTTTTTGCCTTGGAATACATTTTTTTGCTAAAACTTTGGAATAATAATAGAGGAGGTAATATTGGAAATTGTGCACAATAATGGTCAATATTTAATGATTTTAATTACTTTTAATTTAGACGGTTAGTTGTTGAAGTTTCACCGAAAGCTTGAGATTGGAAAGCGAAAAGGGAATTGGTATTTATCCGTCTCCTTATATATATAATTTTATCATCATTTAAAGTTCGTTACTTCAACAAGTTGGTTCCAAGCAATTGTTGACCAATCGGACGCAATTATTACGTAGGCGTCGTCAAGAATAATATACATATTAAAATCAGTTGCTCATTCTTGAGTTGTTAAAAGTATATTGTACAGCATCTTGAAGCACAATACCCAAATTTATTTAATATATATGTGTTGGGATAGCATTGCACGGGTATTATAAATAATATCATATAATCAATTTACCGTCGTGAAATTCAAACATATAATTTTTTTATCGATAACTTTAAATTTTTATCGATAATTTTAAATTTTATTCGATATTTAAATTTTGTTATCGATTTTTCTCTCTTTGTGTTGACATTTTAATTTTATTTTATATTAATCGAATTTTTTTGTTGGTGTTAAATTTTTTTTTTGTTTCATTCCAAATCGTTTTATATTACACATACACATTTATATCCATACACATATACCTTTACATTACACAACCGGATATTGAAATTTAATTTACGCCCCTAAAGCTACCATCAAGCGACATCAGGCCTGAAGTCGTCGTTGGACCTAAAAGGTGAGTTTTCTGTTTTATATTAAATTTCAAACCACTCATTTATTTCATCTTACAACTTTGCAATTGAAACATGATTTACTACAGTTTTGTTTTTAAATTAAATATTTTCTTTCTGTCATTTTGGTTCACGTTCATGTTCAATTTTAAATTTTGATTAAATCTTAATATTAAATTTCAATTCATATTCTATTAAATTTCAATTCAATTCATATTCAGTGGTATTATAATTAAATTTTTTTAATATAAACACTTTAAACTTCGCTACACTCAAAGTAATTTATTAGTTTTAGTATAAACATTTTTTTTAGTTATTTCTTTTTGTGGGACCTTATATGTTAAATTTATAATAATATGTTAGGAATTTTGTTTCATTTTATTAAATTCTTTTGCCTTGTTATTGTTTTTCTATAAATTAATAAATATAAACATGAAATTTTAATTTTTCTTTTAATGCCACGAAAAGTTTAGACGGAGTAGAGTAGCTAAAGATGGGTTATCTATTAAATAGTTTTGAGGATAACAGGTAGGGAGGGTAGAGAATAGGAAGGGTCAAATACATCTGGTACCTCTTCCACTGAAATTATTTTCCTTGTTCTTCTGTTTTTTTTTTTTTTTTTGTTTTCTAGTTTTATTTTTTTGTATACATCGATATTAGGGTATTAGCTACCTATAATTTAAGTTTATGGCAATAGGCAAATAAACTACTTCAACGGAGACAAGATTCCACCCCATTTCCCTGAGCACGGCCGGATAGATAGGTAGCGTGGTCTCCTGAGAGGTAGTGTAAAGTGAACTAAAAATCAGCCGTTACAATATCTCACATACTACCTTTACGACTTCATTTGGTATACCATCTGGTCCTGGGCTCTTGCCCGTGCTCAGTTTATTACATGCATATTCAATATCATCTACGTTCAGAGGGATGAAAACGTCGATTTGCTGCTTTGGTACCCTTGTTAATCCATCTTCATCGAATGGGAATAGTGTTTCCACTATGGTCGTTGCCCACACTGGTTCCTTAATGCCGGGTATAGGTTTAATTCCACCTAGCTTTTTCATCACGATTTTGTATGGTTTACCCCAAGGGTCAGAATCTATTTCGTTGCATAGCTCTGTCCAACATCTTCTCTTACTATCCTTTATGGCCCTTCTTAAGGTTTTACGTGTTCTTTTGTACTCAAACTGTAGGGCTTGGTTACCATGATCTCGTGTTGACGCCCGGCGTGCTGCGAGACATTTTGCCCTTAACTCTCGTATTTCATCACTCCACCAGTAAACTGGGCGTTTGTTATTGTATTTTTGTACTCTTGGCATTGCAACATTACACGCTTTGGTGAGTATTTTCGTCAGCGACTCGGCCGCATTTTCCACATTTATGGTTTCGGATGGATTGACCATATTCCTATCCTTAGCCCGTGTGATATACTCAGACAGTTTTCTGACATCAAGCTTTCTGACGTTCCATCTTGGGAGGTCTACATCTTCCACACTCGTATTAGTGCGATCATCTATATTAAATGAAATATACTGGTGGTCACTTAAGGTGAGATCTTCCAGTACCATCCAATTCATGTTCTCCTTGTAGAGGTCTATCGTTCCAAAGGTGATGTCAATAATACTACCACCTGTTCCTCTTCGAAAGGTAAGTTTATCTCCGTTATTAAACACGGTAAGACCGAGACTAGCAATTAATTCACATACTGTAGTTCCCCTACTATCAATGGTATTGGAATTCCATTCCGTTGATTTACTATTAAAATCTCCTCCAATTATCACTTTATATTTTGAGGACCTAATAGAAGCATCAAGTATGTTAAGGGCTTCCGCAAATAAGTTATAGTCCATACTCGGTGAGTAGTAACAACTATATACTCTAATTTTAGCTACTGTTGCATATACGAAGCCAGCATTGCTCTGATCAACTTCGCTTATCATCAGTCTCCTGTTTCTTACCATGATGGCTGCCCGATGGTTTGTGTCTTCGTACCAAACTTGAGATGATGGGTTTCCATATGGTTCGCTAATTAACAGTATGTCCGTATTATGTATGTATGTATGTATGTATGTATGTATGTATGTATGTATGTATGTATGTATGTATGTATGTATGTATGTATGTATGTATGTATGTATGTATGTATGTATGTATGTATGTATGTATGTATGTATGTATGTATGTATGTATGTATGTATGTATGTATGTATGTATGTATGTATGTATGTATGTATGTATGTATGTATGTATGTATGTATGTATGTATGTATGTATGTATGTATGTATGTATGTATGTATGTATGTATGTATGTATGTATGTATGTATGTATGTATGTATGTATGTATGTATGTATGTATGTATGTATGTATGTATGTATGTATGTATGTATGTATGTATGTATGTATGTATGTATGTATGTATGTATGTATGTATGTATGTATGTATGTATGTATGTATGTATGTATGTATGTATGTATGTATGTATGTATGTATGTATGTATGTATGTATGTATGTATGTATGTATGTATGTATGTATGTATGTATGTATGTATGTATGTATGTATGTATGTATGTATGTATGTATGTATGTATGTATGTATGTATGTATGTATGTATGTATGTATGTATGTATGTATGTATGTATGTATGTATGTATGTATGTATGTATGTATGTATGTATGTATGTATGTATGTATGTATGTATGTATGTATGTATGTATGTATGTATGTATGTATGTATGTATGTATGTATGTATGTATGTATGTATGTATGTATGTATGTATGTATGTATGTATGTATGTATGTATGTATGTATGTATGTATGTATGTATGTATGTATGTATGTATGTATGTATGTATGTATGTATGTATGTATGTATGTATGTATGTATGTATGTATGTATGTATGTATGTATGTATGTATGTATGTATGTATGTATGTATGTATGTATGTATGTATGTATGTATGTATGTATGTATGTATGTATGTATGTATGTATGTATGTATGTATGTATGTATGTATGTATGTATGTATGTATGTATGTATGTATGTATGTATGTATGTATGTATGTATGTATGTATGTATGTATGTATGTATGTATGTATGTATGTATGTATGTATGTATGTATGTATGTATGTATGTATGTATGTATGTATGTATGTATGTATGTATGTATGTATGTATGTATGTATGTATGTATGTATGTATGTATGTATGTATGTATGTATGTATGTATGTATGTATGTATGTATGTATGTATGTATGTATGTATGTATGTATGTATGTATGTATGTATGTATGTATGTATGTATGTATGTATGTATGTATGTATGTATGTATGTATGTATGTATGTATGTATGTATGTATGTATGTATGTATGTATGTATGTATGTATGTATGTATGTATGTATGTATGTATGTATGTATGTATGTATGTATGTATGTATGTATGTATGTATGTATGTATGTATGTATGTATGTATGTATGTATGTATGTATGTATGTATGTATGTATGTATGTATGTATGTATGTATGTATGTATGTATGTATGTATGTATGTATGTATGTATGTATGTATGTATGTATGTATGTATGTATGTATGTATGTATGTATGTATGTATGTATGTATGTATGTATGTATGTATGTATGTATGTATGTATGTATGTATGTATGTATGTATGTATGTATGTATGTATGTATGTATGTATGTATGTATGTATGTATGTATGTATGTATGTATGTATGTATGTATGTATGTATGTATGTATGTATGTATGTATGTATGTATGTATGTATGTATGTATGTATGTATGTATGTATGTATGTATGTATGTATGTATGTATGTATGTATGTATGTATGTATGTATGTATGTATGTATGTATGTATGTATGTATGTATGTATGTATGTATGTATGTATGTATGTATGTATGTATGTATGTATGTATGTATGTATGTATGTATGTATGTATGTATGTATGTATGTATGTATGTATGTATGTATGTATGTATGTATGTATGTATGTATGTATGTATGTATGTATGTATGTATGTATGTATGTATGTATGTATGTATGTATGTATGTATGTATGTATGTATGTATGTATGTATGTATGTATGTATGTATGTATGTATGTATGTATGTATGTATGTATGTATGTATGTATGTATGTATGTATGTATGTATGTATGTATGTATGTATGTATGTATGTATGTATGTATGTATGTATGTATGTATGTATGTATGTATGTATGTATGTATGTATGTATGTATGTATGTATGTATGTATGTATGTATGTATGTATGTATGTATGTATGTATGTATGTATGTATGTATGTATGTATGTATGTATGTATGTATGTATGTATGTATGTATGTATGTATGTATGTATGTATGTATGTATGTATGTATGTATGTATGTATGTATGTATGTATGTATGTATGTATGTATGTATGTATGTATGTATGTATGTATGTATGTATGTATGTATGTATGTATGTATGTATGTATGTATGTATGTATGTATGTATGTATGTATGTATGTATGTATGTATGTATGTATGTATGTATGTATGTATGTATGTATGTATGTATGTATGTATGTATGTATGTATGTATGTATGTATGTATGTATGTATGTATGTATGTATGTATGTATGTATGTATGTATGTATGTATGTATGTATGTATGTATGTATGTATGTATGTATGTATGTATGTATGTATGTATGTATGTATGTATGTATGTATGTATGTATGTATGTATGTATGTATGTATGTATGTATGTATGTATGTATGTATGTATGTATGTATGTATGTATGTATGTATGTATGTATGTATGTATGTATGTATGTATGTATGTATGTATGTATGTATGTATGTATGTATGTATGTATGTATGTATGTATGTATGTATGTATGTATGTATGTATGTATGTATGTATGTATGTATGTATGTATGTATGTATGTATGTATGTATGTATGTATGTATGTATGTATGTATGTATGTATGTATGTATGTATGTATGTATGTATGTATGTATGTATGTATGTATGTATGTATGTATGTATGTATGTATGTATGTATGTATGTATGTATGTATGTATGTATGTATGTATGTATGTATGTATGTATGTATGTATGTATGTATGTATGTATGTATGTATGTATGTATGTATGTATGTATGTATGTATGTATGTATGTATGTATGTATGTATGTATGTATGTATGTATGTATGTATGTATGTATGTATGTATGTATGTATGTATGTATGTATGTATGTATGTATGTATGTATGTATGTATGTATGTATGTATGTATGTATGTATGTATGTATGTATGTATGTATGTATGTATGTATGTATGTATGTATGTATGTATGTATGTATGTATGTATGTATGTATGTATGTATGTATGTATGTATGTATGTATGTATGTATGTATGTATGTATGTATGTATGTATGTATGTATGTATGTATGTATGTATGTATGTATGTATGTATGTATGTATGTATGTATGTATGTATGTATGTATGTATGTATGTATGTATGTATGTATGTATGTATGTATGTATGTATGTATGTATGTATGTATGTATGTATGTATGTATGTATGTATGTATGTATGTATGTATGTATGTATGTATGTATGTATGTATGTATGTATGTATGTATGTATGTATGTATGTATGTATGTATGTATGTATGTATGTATGTATGTATGTATGTATGTATGTATGTATGTATGTATGTATGTATGTATGTATGTATGTATGTATGTATGTATGTATGTATGTATGTATGTATGTATGTATGTATGTATGTATGTATGTATGTATGTATGTATGTATGTATGTATGTATGTATGTATGTATGTATGTATGTATGTATGTATGTATGTATGTATGTATGTATGTATGTATGTATGTATGTATGTATGTATGTATGTATGTATGTATGTATGTATGTATGTATGTATGTATGTATGTATGTATGTATGTATGTATGTATGTATGTATGTATGTATGTATGTATGTATGTATGTATGTATGTATGTATGTATGTATGTATGTATGTATGTATGTATGTATGTATGTATGTATGTATGTATGTATGTATGTATGTATGTCGCGCTATCAACTAGTGGCCCCACGACAACTTCACCAACTCCACCCCGGAACTACGGTAGCATTTCATCAGGACGGGGGGTTTATTTCCATAAGATTCCTACGTCCTCCTTACTTTCTCTAAGTAAGGAGGTTCGGAACCACAGAGCTCCTTTCCTTCAATATTCTATTGATGTATCCTTCACACAGTTTCCATGCATTCTCAGATTTCAGCATTTCGCCTAGCAGATTCTCCTGAGTTAAAGTTACACCTAGCATATCATTTAAAGCGTGTCTCTCCTCTAACCACTTTTTACATTCAAAAAGTATGTGCTTTGCATCTTCATCTACTGCTCCGCATGAGTCACAGCTGCTTATCTGCTTCAATTTAAATCTATGTAGGTATTTGTTAAAACTACCATGGTTTGTCATTGCCTGAGTTAGGAAATATCCCATGTTTCCATGTTGTCTATTCATCCAGACTCTTATATTTGGGATAAGGCCATATGTCCATCTCCCGTTCTCGTCTTGATCCCAACGTTCTTGCCATTTGGCCATTATATTGTCTCTGACGTCATTCTTCATCTCCATAATTTTCCTCTTTCGCTCTTGTAAGTTAGTGTAGGCCAAACTTATAGTCTTTGTTTGGGTGTATATTTCCCCTCTTTCCAGTATTAATAGGTCTATTGGTGGTAGACCTGCAAGCACTAATGCAGAACTTGTAGATACTGTACGGTACGCTGATATGATGCGGAGAGCAGTAACTCTCTGTGCTCTCTGCAATTCCCTTATGTTGTACTTCAGATCCAATGCCCTGACGAAAGTTGGGGCAGCATAGAGAAGTTGGGAATGCACTACGCTGTTTAGCAATCTCCTTATCTGCGGCCTTGGCCCGCCACAGTTTGGCATTATCCTTGCCAATGATGTTGCCGTTCGCAAAGCTTTGTCACGAATATTCAAAACGTGGTGCCCAAAGCTAAGATTGTCATCCAATTGGACACCCAAATAGCATAAGCTCCGTTTAAAAGGTATCTCACTCTCTTGTAGCCGAATCTTCGGAATTTCGAAGACCCTTCGATCTGTCACCAGGATTGCCTCCGTTTTCGGTACTGCAAGTTTCAGGCCGTTTCTCTGCAGCCATCTGTTACAGCGAAATAGGCTATCGTTCACAACTATCTCGATTAATTCGGCAGTTCGTTGGTTCACAACAAGAGCGATATCATCCGCATAACCTACTAGTTCCGCCCCCTCCTGTAGGTCCAAATTCAATAGGTCATCGTACATCACATTCCAAAGGAATGGCCCTAATACGGAGCCCTGAGGTACGCCTGCTGTTATTTGGTATTCTTCCATGCCATTTTCCGTCTCATACAATAATATTCTATTGTCAAGATAGTCTGCTACTATGTTGTAGAGATATTTGTCCACACCCTTGCTCCCAAGAGCTCGTAGTACCACTTTCCACTTCACTGAGTTGAAAGCATTTTTAACGTCCAGTGTTATTATTGCACAGTATTCTCCTGTTGTCTTGGCTTGTATCGCCCGATTACATACCTCACTTATGGCATCTACTGTACTCCTCCCCTTGCGGAAACCATATTGCATAGGGGATAGGCCTCCAAGGTCATCTATATTTTCCTCCAACCGTTTTAACACTACGTACTCCAAAAGCTTTCCTAGTGAGTCCAACATGCAGAGTGGTCTATATGTACTAGGATCATTCAATGGTTTATCTCCCTTACGCAACAAAACTAACTTTTGTATCTTCCATTTAGCGGGAAAGATCCCGCTCACTAGACATGAGTTGAAGACTTCTAGTAAGAATTCCGGCCATATCTCACATACTACCTTTACGACTTCATTTGGTATACCATCTGGTCCTGGGCTCTTGCCCGTGCTCAGTTTATTACATGCATATTCAATATCATCTACGTTCAGAGGGATGAAAACGTCGATTTGCTGCTTTGGTACCCTTGTTAATCCATCTTCATCGAATGGGAATAGTGTTTCCACTATGGTCGTTGCCCACACTGGTTCCTTAATGCCGGGTATAGGTTTAATTCCACCTAGCTTTTTCATCACGATTTTGTATGGTTTACCCCAAGGGTCAGAATCTATTTCGTTGCATAGCTCTGTCCAACATCTTCTCTTACTATCCTTTATGGCCCTTCTTAAGGTTTTACGTGTTCTTTTGTACTCAAACTGTAGGGCTTGGTTACCATGATCTCGTGTTGACGCCCGGCGTGCTGCGAGACATTTTGCCCTTAACTCTCGTATTTCATCACTCCACCAGTAAACTGGGCGTTTGTTATTGTATTTTTGTACTCTTGGCATTGCAACATTACACGCTTTGGTGAGTATTTTCGTCAGCGACTCGGCCGCATTTTCCACATTTATGGTTTCGGATGGATTGACCATATTCCTATCCTTAGCCCGTGTGATATACTCAGACAGTTTTCTGACATCAAGCTTTCTGACGTTCCATCTTGGGAGGTCTACATCTTCCACACTCGTATTAGTGCGATCATCTATATTAAATGAAATATACTGGTGGTCACTTAAGGTGAGATCTTCCAGTACCATCCAATTCATGTTCTCCTTGTAGAGGTCTATCGTTCCAAAGGTGATGTCAATAATACTACCACCTGTTCCTCTTCGAAAGGTAAGTTTATCTCCGTTATTAAACACGGTAAGACCGAGACTAGCAATTAATTCACATACTGTAGTTCCCCTACTATCAATGGTATTGGAATTCCATTCCGTTGATTTACTATTAAAATCTCCTCCAATTATCACTTTATATTTTGAGGACCTAATAGAAGCATCAAGTATGTTAAGGGCTTCCGCAAATAAGTTATAGTCCATACTCGGTGAGTAGTAACAACTATATACTCTAATTTTAGCTACTGTTGCATATACGAAGCCAGCATTGCTCTGATCAACTTCGCTTATCATCAGTCTCCTGTTTCTTACCATGATGGCTGCCCGATGGTTTGTGTCTTCGTACCAAACTTGAGATGATGGGTTTCCATATGGTTCGCTAATTAACAGTATGTCCGTATTATGTATGTATGTATGTATGTATGTATGTATGTATGTATGTATGTATGTATGTATGTATGTATGTATGTATGTATGTATGTATGTATGTATGTATGTATGTATGTATGTATGTATGTATGTATGTATGTATGTATGTATGTATGTATGTATGTATGTATGTATGTATGTATGTATGTATGTATGTATGTATGTATGTATGTATGTATGTATGTATGTATGTATGTATGTATGTATGTATGTATGTATGTATGTATGTATGTATGTATGTATGTATGTATGTTTTTTTTTTTTTTTTTTTTTATTTAACGAGATGAAATCGTCGAAAGACCCTGGCCCCTGAATCGCCAGGAGTGCGGGACTTTAACACGCTAAAACACCTCGATACACTACCCCACTCGTCCCCGTGGAACTACCGCAAAGCTTTCCGTCGCAGGGTGGGGAAGGTATAAAAACCCGCTCTAGACTACGTCGATTCTCCTTCGAATCTGTTCTAACCTACGAAGTTCAATCAGAACCAATTTAGCAAAATCACATACATACGCCCAATTATCTAAAGAGGATAACATAATCTGGACTATGTTCTCCGGACTAACACTATGGCCTATCACTCTCACAAGATTCGCCCTCTCATCCCGAAAACGTGGACAGATGAAGAAAACATGTTTGGCATCTTCCACTACGTTACCAATACAACTCGGACAGAACGGATCACTGTCGTGTCCAAATCGGTACAAGTACGACCTAAAACACCCATGTCCGCTCAACAACTGCGTAATGTAGTAGTTCAAGTCGCCATGTCCTCTGTTAAGCCAGGTCACTATGTCGGGTATCAATGAGTACGTCCACCTACCCTTGCCTGTAGCCGACCAACGCGACTGCCACCTAGCGATATACACATCCCTAGCAGCACCAGTAGAATTCGCCAAGGCCTCCAAATCAATGGGTAACATGCCGGCAATAACAAATGCTGCCTCATCCGAAACAGTTCTAAATGCACAGCACACACGAAGGGCAGCCAGTCTGTACACCGGCGAAATCAGGCTCACGTATGATCCAAACCGCAACCCATCAGACCAAATAGGGGATGCATATAAAATGATGCTCCTCACAACGCTAGCAAGCAACTTCCTCTGAAGGTATTTTGGGCCCCTGGTATTCGGCATAATCCTAGAAAGCGCTAAACAAGTCCCTGAAGCCTTAGAACTTATATACCTCAAGTGATCACCAAATGAAAGGCGAGTATCAATCATCACACCAAGATATTTGAGGTAGGGTTTGGTGGCTATGCAACACGTACCCACATTCAGATTTATGGTCTCCCTGACCGTGCGGCTACTTATTAACACCGCTTCCGTCTTATGATCGGCGAGGGCCAATCCCATTGACTTAAGCCAAGATCTAACGATCTGTATACCAGCATTCGTAATATTCTCAGCTTCCTGGAGTTGCTTAGCTACACACACCAATGCTATGTCATCAGCAAAGCCAACTATTTTCATACCCATAGGAAGATCTAACCTCAATACACCGTCATACATCACGTTCCATAATAATGGACCAAGCACTGAACCTTGAGGGACTCCACCCGTAATCCTGTACTCCTTTGTACCCGTATCAGTATCATATAACAGGAGTCTATTGCGAAAATAATCCTGTATTATGGCCAGCAGATATTTGGGAATATCCAAGCGAGCTAGGGCGCTCACTATTTTCTCCCAGTTTGCCGTATTGAAAGCGTTCTTAACATCCAATGTTACAACCACGCAGTACTCCTTTGTACCGTTTTTCCACCGCTTTCCTTCAATAGCACGTGCAGCTGTTTCCACAATAACATTGATAGCATCAACCGTTGACTTAGCCTTCCTAAAGCCGAATTGGTTATCGGAGAGGCCATTTGCAGCTTCGACACATCCTTCCAATCTTCTACATACTATACTCTCCAACAATTTTCCACTTGTGTCGATCATACAGAGTGGACGATAGGAGGAGGGATCGTCTAGGGGTTTCTTATCCTTCGGTAGTAGGACCAACTTTTGCCTCTTCCACATTGATGGGAAGCTACCTTCGCTTAGGCATGCGCTTATCATATTAACGAACTGTTGCGGACAACACTTAACGGCCTCTTTTAAAACCAAATTTGGAATACAATCCAGACCCGGTGCCTTCTTATCCTGGAACTTTGAAACAGCTTCTTCTACTTCTACTATTGTCACTTCAGGAAAAGGTAAAACTTCATTTGGAACAGTGTGTTCCCACGAAGACGTTTCCTGTTGGGGAAAGAGATATTCTACAATTCCGTTAAGAACCGTCTCCTCTCTAGGTGGTGTTGGATTTAAACACTTGAGTTTCTTAGTGACCAGCTTATATGCAAGACCCCACGGATTACTCTCGACATCGTCGCATATATCAAGAAAGCACTTTCGCTTACTTCTACGAATCGCCAACTTAAGGGCTTTCCTTTTCGACTTAAACACCTGCTGGTGGAGGTTGTTCTCCGGTCTACCCCTTGATCTTGTATATTGTCTCCTTGCATGTATACATTCCGACCGCAAATTTGCAATCTCATCGTTCCACCAGTAAACTGGTTGTTTATTCGCTGATCTTTTCCTCTTCACCATGGATGCATTGCATGCCTTCGTAATGTGTTCTATTAATTGCCAAGCCATAATTACCGCTGAGCCATTAAGAGCCATACCTTCCATTAAGGTTGCAAAAATATCCTTATCAAACGTGTTGGCTTTCCAACCTGTCAGTCTACGTGTGTGTATGTTCACGTGACGTCGTTCACGTGCTATATCAACGATTATAGCCAAGTGATCACTGTGAGTATAATGGTCAGATACACTCCAATTTATCCGACTTGCGATGCTACTACTGGCAAATGTGATGTCTATTATCGATCCACTTTCCCCTCTAATGAACGTTTGTTGGTCTCCTATGTTCAGAAGCACAATATCCAGTACGGAAAACGCCTCCAGGAGAATACTGCCTCTTGCGTTTGTCCTCGGACAGCCCCATTCTGTGGCCCATGCGTTAAAGTCACCAGCTATCAATACAGGGTCCCTGGTGATCGCGTCAGAGACAATGTTGTCAACTATGGTCCGAAACTCCTCTATAGAATATCTCGGTGGAATATAGCAGCTGTATAGTGTGATACCAGACACAGCAGCCCTAGTGTATCCACATTGTAGGGTAGTCGCCCCCTGCAATGTCAACCCGCTGACAGACCAGATCGCTGATGTACACGAACTATCAGATACCCAGTTTGTGGAGTCCATACATTGGTATGGCTCACTTAGCAATGCAACGTCCACATCCAATTCACGAACACTTTGGTAGAGCAGCTCCTGGGCGGCTTGACAGTGGTTGAGATTAAGCTGTAGTATTCTATTCATCTTCGCAATCTAAGTGACTGGAACGCCTTTTTGTAGAACGGACAGACTACACATCCAGTTACGTGATCACTCTTGTCGTTTGACACTGCGCTCCTACAGAGTATGCACGAGGGCTTTTTCGAACACGTTTTAATCCTGTGTCCTGTTTCCCCACACTGTAGACATTTGTCCGAATAATCATGTTGACTCCGGCATTTAGACGCATTATGGCCAAAGTCCAGGCATTTATAGCACCTTCTTGGCGTGAGTTTCTCTCGGATTCTGCACATCACCCAACCGATACGGATCCTACCATTTTCAATGAGCCGGTTTGCCGGTCCAGCGCTTAGGCCAATAGTGGCAGTTTGCGTGCCCCCATAGGCTTTCCTCATAGACTTAATTGCAGACATTTGCACTGTTCTAAACTCGTCCGACACGTTTACGATGGCTGAGTACACCTCCTCTTTGGTAGTCACCTCGTCTATGTCCTTGATTTCCAGGAATATTTCATGTGTTAACGCTCGCACTTCTGCAGCCGTTCCCAACACTTCCCCAATTGTGTGCCTAAAGTCATCCGTGCTCTGGTGGGCAGCTTTATTCAACTCCAATAATAATTCACCCTTCGCTGTTTTCCTGATATTCTTCACGTTTTGCCCAAGAGTCTCCAGCTTGGGATCTTTCTTCACTTGCTTGAGGATGTCAGCATAAGACACCTCCCCACACGTTTGGATGACCAGAGCATCTGGTCTTGCAGGCTTCTTCCTACTTTTGGCCTTTGGCCGTACCTTAACCCACTCAGAAGTTCCTTTGACCGCTCCATTCTCTTCAACCTCCTTGTCAGTCGATTTAGTACCCATCGACGCTCTATCAATTGGTTTATTGACCCCTTGATCATATTTACTACCGGCTTTCCTTGGGCTGGTGTTCTTCTTCTTCTTCGCCTCACTTCCCTTTGGGCTAAGGGTTGTGAGGTCCCTTTTCCGCTTCGGAGTTCCCAGTTGGACAAGATTTGACCGCTCCACTTCTTCCGTTTGAGTACCTATGCTAGACACTATCGGTTTCACATACTCCACAGATTCGCTCTTCAGCTCATCTGACACCTGCATAAATATCGCCCGTATCTCCTTTGACATCGAGACAATTTTCTTATGTATATTTGACCGGGTTCTAAGAAAGGCCACCAACTCATCTATCTTAGCACCTAGTCTATCAACATTTCCACTGTGCGGTTTCGCAATATCAACCAGTGATCTAGCAGCCACTGTTGCAGGTGGTGATCTCTTAATAACAGATTTCCTCATGAATGGGCTGTCCAAACCCGCTCCGTTACTTTCAGTCTTCTTCCTCTCCTTATTGTTATCATCATTGTTGTTGTTGTTATTTTTACCATCAATATTCATCGCTACGTGGTCCCAACTCAAAGCCGCTATCTCCGCTCGACGTGCAGTCACGTTTAAACCCCATGGCTATCTTTGCATGCAGGGAGGCCATGCAATGGGTTGACATGAGATCCTTATGAGACCCCATGCCAGAGCCAGGTCCGTGCTAGTCGGGAAATTTCATCCGAGCCTGCACCACCAACCAAATGGTGACGAAACTTCGAGCGCACTTTGAGACTCGCTACGTTTTAACGGGACGGAGGCAGCTGAGACATTAGCCCATAAGCCATTTCGGTGGAATTTCACTTCCACTTACTGAGGTTATAGAATGCCACAGCTGTCGGCCCAGGGTGCATCAATTCACAATAGTCGTTCCAGAAATACCATAATCAAGACCGTACTGGGCTTGGTCTTGATGCCTTACGGCAGAAGTCGTGTTCGTCACGGGGGTTGTCAATTAAGGACCAACTCCCGGGTACAGACTGGGGAAACCATGGAGTCGTCAGGCTCCTAACTACACCTCTATCGAGGGTACCCTTATGGTTGGATGCCTAATTTAGGGCGACATCCACTCGCCCTGACACAGGACTTCACAGAGCACATGTACCCTTTTTGGTACGCTCTCCGTACCTGCCAAAACTCAGGGTACGCGGGGTCGTTAATCCCGATATCCTCTCCTGAAGATACCCTTGCGGTAATGTATGTATGTATGTATGTATGTATGTATGTATGTATGTATGTATGTATGTATGTATGTATGTATGTATGTATGTATGTATGTATGTATGTATGTATGTATGTATGTATGTATGTATGTATGTATGTATGTATGTATGTATGTATGTATGTATGTATGTATGTATGTATGTATGTATGTATGTATGTATGTATGTATGTATGTATGTATGTATGTATGTATGTATGTATGTATGTATGTATGTATGTATGTATGTATGTATGTATGTATGTATGTATGTATGTATGTATGTATGTATGTATGTATGTATGTATGTATGTATGTATGTATGTATGTATGTATGTATGTATGTATGTATGTATGTATGTATGTATGTATGTATGTATGTATGTATGTATGTATGTATGTATGTATGTATGTATGTATGTATGTATGTATGTATGTATGTATGTATGTATGTATGTATGTATGTATGTATGTATGTATGTATGTATGTATGTATGTATGTATGTATGTATGTATGTATGTATGTATGTATGTATGTATGTATGTATGTATGTATGTATGTATGTATGTATGTATGTATGTATGTATGTATGTATGTATGTATGTATGTATGTATGTATGTATGTATGTATGTATGTATGTATGTATGTATGTATGTATGTATGTATGTATGTATGTATGTATGTATGTATGTATGTATGTATGTATGTATGTATGTATGTATGTATGTATGTATGTATGTATGTATGTATGTATGTATGTATGTATGTATGTATGTATGTATGTATGTATGTATGTATGTATGTATGTATGTATGTATGTATGTATGTATGTATGTATGTATGTATGTATGTATGTATGTATGTATGTATGTATGTATGTATGTATGTATGTATGTATGTATGTATGTATGTATGTATGTATGTATGTATGTATGTATGTATGTATGTATGTATGTATGTATGTATGTATGTATGTATGTATGTATGTATGTATGTATGTATGTATGTATGTATGTATGTATGTATGTATGTATGTATGTATGTATGTATGTATGTATGTATGTATGTATGTATGTATGTATGTATGTATGTATGTATGTATGTATGTATGTATGTATGTATGTATGTATGTATGTATGTATGTATGTATGTATGTATGTATGTATGTATGTATGTATGTATGTATGTATGTATGTATGTATGTATGTATGTATGTATGTATGTATGTATGTATGTATGTATGTATGTATGTATGTATGTATGTATGTATGTATGTATGTATGTATGTATGTATGTATGTATGTATGTATGTATGTATGTATGTATGTATGTATGTATGTATGTATGTATGTATGTATGTATGTATGTATGTATGTATGTATGTATGTATGTATGTATGTATGTATGTATGTATGTATGTATGTATGTATGTATGTATGTATGTATGTATGTATGTATGTATGTATGTATGTATGTATGTATGTATGTATGTATGTATGTATGTATGTATGTATGTATGTATGTATGTATGTATGTATGTATGTATGTATGTATGTATGTATGTATGTATGTATGTATGTATGTATGTATGTATGTATGTATGTATGTATGTATGTATGTATGTATGTATGTATGTATGTATGTATGTATGTATGTATGTATGTATGTATGTATGTATGTATGTATGTATGTATGTATGTATGTATTAAGGTGGACCTTGAAATGAAATTTTTGCGATATTTTGGTAGATGAGGGCTCTATTCCGTGCCTTTTTGAAAAAAAATGACAATGCCGAAAAAAAAAATTAAAAAAAAAAAAAATTAGGGGTTGCGCACGAGCCGAGAAAAAGGTCCACTTTGCCAAAATTAGGAGGGAAATTGCCATAGGTCATCAGGGGTCACCCGTAGGGGGGAAGAATGTATGGCCGACCCCCATTAACTTTTTACCGCCAACATTTTCCCCCAAGCCACCCACCCCCTAGCTCCTCCCCTTAGGGGGGTCACCATACAAAAATGGAGGTTGCTCAGTATTTTCGAAAAACACCATAGGTCATCAGGGGTCACCCCTAGGGGGGCAAAATATATGACCGACCCCCATTAACTTTTCATCCCCAACATCTTTTCCGAACAAACTTACCCTCTATCTCCACTCCTTGAGGGACTCCCCATACAAAAATAAAAGAAGCTGTAATTGAGTAGTACTACTAAGCACTTTTAATATAATATAGTCAAATTAACATATTTTTGTTCGCTGATGGGTATTTCTTGCGGTAAGAATCGATAACATGTAGTAAATACTGTTTCTCTTCTTCGCCTTGACACAGTATTCTATTATAATCTTGTATCATTTTTACTCCTCTTTCGGCAGTGTCGTTCACAACGCGCAAGTTATTTACAATTCTACGACCTTCTTGATAGTCTGCGCGAGATTTCCAGGTTGCTGGATTTGCTAGAATGAAATCTTGCGATATTCCAAATCGTACAAATAAATTTTTGGTATTATGAGAGACGAAGTTGCTCAAGTCTTTAGCCAAGAATTCCTCATTCACATCTTTGAATTTCACCTCGATTTTTTTAACGCTGGTGCTTTTGATTACGACGCGAGGAGCTGGGGGAACCGGGTCGTCTTCTTCATCTTCTTCACCTTCTTCGTCTTCTTCGTCTTCTTCATCTTCTTCACCTTCGTCATTCTCCTTTTCTAGCAATGCTTGGGCCATTTTGGCCTTCAACTCATTTGAAACCTTGTCATCGAAAAAGGCAAGGGCTATGTGCTCATCGGCGAGATACCATAGGTGACCGATAAATTTCTTTATCATTACCCGAGATAAATCCTGGTCAACGGACTTGTACTCGACGATGTCCTTCAAAAACTTCCAATCTTGATTCGGCGCCTCAGCTGCTCGAGAAGAACCAAACCATGCCTTGACGTAAAGTCGCACCACAAAAATACAAACGTGTCGAATACCATTCAATTCACATACAGATAAGTGAAAAGTTCTCCGAAACAAAAACATCTTGAGGCTGTAAATGGCTTTTGCCATCCATCGAGCATGGGAAACGGGTCCTGGAGCTCGGAAATGGTAATTCTCAAGTTTTTCACCCAGAAACAAAAGAATTAATTGTAGCATTTCTTTGTAGTCATCGCGAGGGTGTTTCTCCTTCAATTGATCTAAGCAAAACTCCTTTATGCCGACTTGCATTGCCACAGGAATTTTTCTGACGACTTGATCGTCTATCAAGCCAGAATGGAATGGTTTAACCTTTACAGCGTCCCATTCCTGTTTGAAACGGTCAAAGCAAGGAACGCCTGGTGCACTGGTCTTTCCCATTTTTGTCTCAAAAACTTCCCTTAGCACCAGTTCGTATACGTGGTGTCTGCAAGGTAAATATAAGATTTCTCTCTCCAACAGCCGCTCAAGAGCAACTGCGGCTCCGGAGAATGGGCCACTGTTCGTTGATGTCGTGTCGAAAGAAAATCCTTGTATTCGATGTGTCATATGCCAAGATGCCAACAGTTGATAAACGGCATGTGCTATTCTCCGGCCTTTTCCTTTCCCATCTTCTACTTTGGGAACTCCAAGAAGTTGTTCTTTTTCTCCGTACGAGACAATTACCGGTAGACGGTCCACCTTCTTTGTACCCACAAAATCCAAAAGCATTTTGCCATCCCAATGGACTACGAAGGATTTAGCTGCGAAAGGATTTAGCTGCGACAAGCTGGAGATAAATGAAACGCGTTGAAGAATAAGAATTCTGAATGAGAGCAAATAAATCTATGCGATCTTACTTCTGGATTGTCTTTCACATAACTCAGCATGTTCTCTCGATTTGAACGCCGACATCTCCGAAGCGACGTACGGTTTATTGTGTATTGTTGAGGATCGCGTCCAAATGCTTCTGCCGCCGCTATCATAATGCCGACCGCGTCTCGGTCAGTCACTTTGCACTTGTCCAAAGCTGATAGGACTCGTTCAGTAAAACATTGTTTGTAACCTCTTATGTCACCAACATTTGATGGGCCAGCTTCTGCCGGGAAGTTTTCGTCCTGTCTCCCATTATCATCGCTTGAATCACTGCTTGAGAATTTAACCACTGCAATTGAAAGAATTTCATTTGAATATAAACATTGGACGAACACACAAAGCGCGAAATAACTTACCGCCTTTAGCGAACTGATCTCTACTAGATTCCGTTGCACGTTTGCGTCGCAACTCTTCTTGTTCTTCGCGCTCAGCTTTTCTTTTCCTCGTTCGAGTATCAGTAGCGTCCACACCTCCCATAGTTCCTGGCCGGCCATCTTCTCTTTGCTTTAGCAGAAACTCAATGTCTTCGGTATTTGTCATTTTCTCAAGGGCGTTGGCGTGTGCGATGTCGAAAAGATTATCCAAGCTATCAGAAAACTTATTCTCTTTTTCTCTAGTGGACTCAGTCTTTCTGTGAGATGACTTTCTTAAAGCATCCCACTCATCGTGCAGCGCAGCTATTTTTCTTGTAACATCTCCTCTGGCTTTCGTCGGAATAGCTGCTTGGCGCCAAAAAATCATCACTGCGTCCGCGACTATAACCGCACTATTTTTCTTCGACATGTTTCGTTTGCGAATGTTGAAGAAATGCATTCTTAGCACTTGCTTCTTCGACGGTAATTTGTTCCCCGTAATATTCATGCTTGGATAACCAATCAAAAAAATATCGTCGCGCGATCTAAGTTGTGTTGTCATCTTAACTTTGGTGGAATATTGGTGGAATTTCTGTAAAAAAATCAAAAAAAATCAAAAAAATCTCGATATTGTGCAACTGTAAATACATAGATTTTCAGTATTTTTGTATGGGGAGTCCCTCAAGGAGTGGAGATAGAGGGTAAGTTTGTTCGGAAAAGATGTTGGGGATGAAAAGTTAATGGGGGTCGGTCATATATTTTGCCCCCCTAGGGGTGACCCCTGATGACCTATGGTGTTTTTCGAAAATACTGAGCAACCTCCATTTTTGTATGGTGACCCCCCTAAGGGGAGGAGCTAGGGGGTGGGTGGCTTGGGGGAAAATGTTGGCGGTAAAAAGTTAATGGGGGTCGGCCATACATTCTTCCCCCCTACGGGTGACCCCTGATGACCTATGGCAATTTCCCCCCTAATTTTGGCAAAGTGGACCTTTTTCTCGGCTCGTGCGCAACCCCTATTTTTTTTTTTTTTTAATTTTTTTTTTCGGCATTGTCATTTTTTTTCAAAAAGGCACGGAATAGAGCCCTCATCTACCAAAATATCGACACAAGGTCCACCCTAGTATGTATGTATGTATGTATGTATGTATGTATGTATGTATGTATGTATGTATGTATGTATGTATGTATGTATGTATGTATGTATGTATGTATGTATGTATGTATGTATGTATGTATGTATGTATGTATGTATGTATGTATGTATGTATGTATGTATGTATGTATGTATGTATGTATGTATGTATGTATGTATGTATGTATGTATGTATGTATGTATGTATGTATGTATGTATGTATGTATGTATGTATGTATGTATGTATGTATGTATGTATGTATGTATGTATGTATGTATGTATGTATGTATGTATGTATGTATGTATGTATGTATGTATGTATGTATGTATGTATGTATGTATGTATGTATGTATGTATGTATGTATGTATGTATGTATGTATGTATGTATGTATGTATGTATGTATGTATGTATGTATGTATGTATGTATGTATGTATGTATGTATGTATGTATGTATGTATGTATGTATGTATGTATGTATGTATGTATGTATGTATGTATGTATGTATGTATGTATGTATGTATGTATGTATGTATGTATGTATGTATGTATGTATGTATGTATGTATGTATGTATGTATGTATGTATGTATGTATGTATGTATGTATGTATGTATGTATGTATGTATGTATGTATGTATGTATGTATGTATGTATGTATGTATGTATGTATGTATGTATGTATGTATGTATGTATGTATGTATGTATGTATGTATGTATGTATGTATGTATGTATGTATGTATGTATGTATGTATGTATGTATGTATGTATGTATGTATGTATGTATGTATGTATGTATGTATGTATGTATGTATGTATGTATGTATGTATGTATGTATGTATGTATGTATGTATGTATGTATGTATGTATGTATGTATGTATGTATGTATGTATGTATGTTTTTTTTTTTTTTTTTTTTTTTTTTGTTGGACGTAGTGATAGCGCGCTATCAACTAGTGGCCCCACGACAACTTCACCAACTCCACCCCGGAACTACGGTAGCATTTCATCAGGACGGGGGGTTTATTTCCATAAGATTCCTACGTCCTCCTTACTTTCTCTAAGTAAGGAGGTTCGGAACCACAGAGCTCCTTTCCTTCAATATTCTATTGATGTATCCTTCACACAGTTTCCATGCATTCTCAGATTTCAGCATTTCGCCTAGCAGATTCTCCTGAGTTAAAGTTACACCTAGCATATCATTTAAAGCGTGTCTCTCCTCTAACCACTTTTCACATTCAAAAAGTATGTGCTTTGCATCTTCATCTACTGCTCCGCATGAGTCACAGCTGCTTATCTGCTTCAATTTAAATCTATGTAGGTATTTGTTAAAACTACCATGGTTTGTCATTGCCTGAGTTAGGAAATATCCCATGTTTCCATGTTGTCTATTCATCCAGACTCTTATATTTGGGATAAGGCCATATGTCCATCTCCCGTTCTCGTCTTGATCCCAACGTTCTTGCCATTTGGCCATTATATTGTCTCTGACGTCATTCTTCATCTCCATAATTTTCCTCTTTCGCTCTTGTAAGTTAGTGTAGGCCAAACTTATAGTCTTTGTTTGGGTGTATATTTCCCCTCTTTCCAGTATTAATAGGTCTATTGGTGGTAGACCTGCAAGCACTAATGCAGAACTTGTAGATACTGTACGGTACGCTGATATGATGCGGAGAGCAGTAACTCTCTGTGCTCTCTGCAATTCCCTTATGTTGTACTTCAGATCCAATGCCCTGACGAAAGTTGGGGCAGCATAGAGAAGTTGGGAATGCACTACGCTGTTTAGCAATCTCCTTATCTGCGGCCTTGGCCCGCCACAGTTTGGCATTATCCTTGCCAATGATGTTGCCGTTCGCAAAGCTTTGTCACGAATATTCAAAACGTGGTGCCCAAAGCTAAGATTGTCATCCAATTGGACACCCAAATAGCATAAGCTCCGTTTAAAAGGTATCTCACTCTCTTGTAGCCGAATCTTCGGAATTTCGAAGACCCTTCGATCTGTCACCAGGATTGCCTCCGTTTTCGGTACTGCAAGTTTCAGGCCGTTTCTCTGCAGCCATCTGTTACAGCGAAATAGGCTATCGTTCACAACTATCTCGATTAATTCGGCAGTTCGTTGGTTCACAACAAGAGCGATATCATCCGCATAACCTACTAGTTCCGCCCCCTCCTGTAGGTCCAAATTCAATAGGTCATCGTACATCACATTCCAAAGGAATGGCCCTAATACGGAGCCCTGAGGTACGCCTGCTGTTATTTGGTATTCTTCCATGCCATTTTCCGTCTCATACAATAATATTCTATTGTCAAGATAGTCTGCTACTATGTTGTAGAGATATTTGTCCACACCCTTGCTCCCAAGAGCTCGTAGTACCACTTTCCACTTCACTGAGTTGAAAGCATTTTTAACGTCCAGTGTTATTATTGCACAGTATTCTCCTGTTGTCTTGGCTTGTATCGCCCGATTACATACCTCACTTATGGCATCTACTGTACTCCTCCCCTTGCGGAAACCATATTGCATAGGGGATAGGCCTCCAAGGTCATCTATATTTTCCTCCAACCGTTTTAACACTACGTACTCCAAAAGCTTTCCTAGTGAGTCCAACATGCAGAGTGGTCTATATGTACTAGGATCATTCAATGGTTTATCTCCCTTACGCAACAAAACTAACTTTTGTATCTTCCATTTAGCGGGAAAGATCCCGCTCACTAGACATGAGTTGAAGACTTCTAGTAAGAATTCCGGCCATATCTCACATACTACCTTTACGACTTCATTTGGTATACCATCTGGTCCTGGGCTCTTGCCCGTGCTCAGTTTATTACATGCATATTCAATATCATCTACGTTCAGAGGGATGAAAACGTCGATTTGCTGCTTTGGTACCCTTGTTAATCCATCTTCATCGAATGGGAATAGTGTTTCCACTATGGTCGTTGCCCACACTGGTTCCTTAATGCCGGGTATAGGTTTAATTCCACCTAGCTTTTTCATCACGATTTTGTATGGTTTACCCCAAGGGTCAGAATCTATTTCGTTGCATAGCTCTGTCCAACATCTTCTCTTACTATCCTTTATGGCCCTTCTTAAGGTTTTACGTGTTCTTTTGTACTCAAACTGTAGGGCTTGGTTACCATGATCTCGTGTTGACGCCCGGCGTGCTGCGAGACATTTTGCCCTTAACTCTCGTATTTCATCACTCCACCAGTAAACTGGGCGTTTGTTATTGTATTTTTGTACTCTTGGCATTGCAACATTACACGCTTTGGTGAGTATTTTCGTCAGCGACTCGGCCGCATTTTCCACATTTATGGTTTCGGATGGATTGACCATATTCCTATCCTTAGCCCGTGTGATATACTCAGACAGTTTTCTGACATCAAGCTTTCTGACGTTCCATCTTGGGAGGTCTACATCTTCCACACTCGTATTAGTGCGATCATCTATATTAAATGAAATATACTGGTGGTCACTTAAGGTGAGATCTTCCAGTACCATCCAATTCATGTTCTCCTTGTAGAGGTCTATCGTTCCAAAGGTGATGTCAATAATACTACCACCTGTTCCTCTTCGAAAGGTAAGTTTATCTCCGTTATTAAACACGGTAAGACCGAGACTAGCAATTAATTCACATACTGTAGTTCCCCTACTATCAATGGTATTGGAATTCCATTCCGTTGATTTACTATTAAAATCTCCTCCAATTATCACTTTATATTTTGAGGACCTAATAGAAGCATCAAGTATGTTAAGGGCTTCCGCAAATAAGTTATAGTCCATACTCGGTGAGTAGTAACAACTATATACTCTAATTTTAGCTACTGTTGCATATACGAAGCCAGCATTGCTCTGATCAACTTCGCTTATCATCAGTCTCCTGTTTCTTACCATGATGGCTGCCCGATGGTTTGTGTCTTCGTACCAAACTTGAGATGATGGGTTTCCATATGGTTCGCTAATTAACAGTATGTCCGTATTATGTATGTATGTATGTATGTATGTATGTATGTATGTATGTATGTATGTATGTATGTATGTATGTATGTATGTATGTATGTATGTATGTATGTATGTATGTATGTATGTATGTATGTATGTATGTATGTATGTATGTATGTATGTATGTATGTATGTATGTATGTATGTATGTATGTATGTATGTATGTATGTATGTATGTATGTATGTATGTATGTATGTATGTATGTATGTATGTATGTATGTATGTATGTATGTATGTATGTATGTATGTATGTATGTATGTATGTATGTATGTATGTATGTATGTATGTATGTATGTATGTATGTATGTATGTATGTATGTATGTATGTTTTTTTTTTTTTTTTTTTTTATTTAACGAGATGAAATCGTCGAAAGACCCTGGCCCCTGAATCGCCAGGAGTGCGGGACTTTAACACGCTAAAACACCTCGATACACTACCCCACTCGTCCCCGTGGAACTACCGCAAAGCTTTCCGTCGCAGGGTGGGGAAGGTATAAAAACCCGCTCTAGACTACGTCGATTCTCCTTCGAATCTGTTCTAACCTACGAAGTTCAATCAGAACCAATTTAGCAAAATCACATACATACGCCCAATTATCTAAAGAGGATAACATAATCTGGACTATGTTCTCCGGACTAACACTATGGCCTATCACTCTCACAAGATTCGCCCTCTCATCCCGAAAACGTGGACAGATGAAGAAAACATGTTTGGCATCTTCCACTACGTTACCAATACAACTCGGACAGAACGGATCACTGTCGTGTCCAAATCGGTACAAGTACGACCTAAAACACCCATGTCCGCTCAACAACTGCGTAATGTAGTAGTTCAAGTCGCCATGTCCTCTGTTAAGCCAGGTCACTATGTCGGGTATCAATGAGTACGTCCACCTACCCTTGCCTGTAGCCGACCAACGCGACTGCCACCTAGCGATATACACATCCCTAGCAGCACCAGTAGAATTCGCCAAGGCCTCCAAATCAATGGGTAACATGCCGGCAATAACAAATGCTGCCTCATCCGAAACAGTTCTAAATGCACAGCACACACGAAGGGCAGCCAGTCTGTACACCGGCGAAATCAGGCTCACGTATGATCCAAACCGCAACCCATCAGACCAAATAGGGGATGCATATAAAATGATGCTCCTCACAACGCTAGCAAGCAACTTCCTCTGAAGGTATTTTGGGCCCCTGGTATTCGGCATAATCCTAGAAAGCGCTAAACAAGTCCCTGAAGCCTTAGAACTTATATACCTCAAGTGATCACCAAATGAAAGGCGAGTATCAATCATCACACCAAGATATTTGAGGTAGGGTTTGGTGGCTATGCAACACGTACCCACATTCAGATTTATGGTCTCCCTGACCGTGCGGCTACTTATTAACACCGCTTCCGTCTTATGATCGGCGAGGGCCAATCCCATTGACTTAAGCCAAGATCTAACGATCTGTATACCAGCATTCGTAATATTCTCAGCTTCCTGGAGTTGCTTAGCTACACACACCAATGCTATGTCATCAGCAAAGCCAACTATTTTCATACCCATAGGAAGATCTAACCTCAATACACCGTCATACATCACGTTCCATAATAATGGACCAAGCACTGAACCTTGAGGGACTCCACCCGTAATCCTGTACTCCTTTGTACCCGTATCAGTATCATATAACAGGAGTCTATTGCGAAAATAATCCTGTATTATGGCCAGCAGATATTTGGGAATATCCAAGCGAGCTAGGGCGCTCACTATTTTCTCCCAGTTTGCCGTATTGAAAGCGTTCTTAACATCCAATGTTACAACCACGCAGTACTCCTTTGTACCGTTTTTCCACCGCTTTCCTTCAATAGCACGTGCAGCTGTTTCCACAATAACATTGATAGCATCAACCGTTGACTTAGCCTTCCTAAAGCCGAATTGGTTATCGGAGAGGCCATTTGCAGCTTCGACACATCCTTCCAATCTTCTACATACTATACTCTCCAACAATTTTCCACTTGTGTCGATCATACAGAGTGGACGATAGGAGGAGGGATCGTCTAGGGGTTTCTTATCCTTCGGTAGTAGGACCAACTTTTGCCTCTTCCACATTGATGGGAAGCTACCTTCGCTTAGGCATGCGCTTATCATATTAACGAACTGTTGCGGACAACACTTAACGGCCTCTTTTAAAACCAAATTTGGAATACAATCCAGACCCGGTGCCTTCTTATCCTGGAACTTTGAAACAGCTTCTTCTACTTCTACTATTGTCACTTCAGGAAAAGGTAAAACTTCATTTGGAACAGTGTGTTCCCACGAAGACGTTTCCTGTTGGGGAAAGAGATATTCTACAATTCCGTTAAGAACCGTCTCCTCTCTAGGTGGTGTTGGATTTAAACACTTGAGTTTCTTAGTGACCAGCTTATATGCAAGACCCCACGGATTACTCTCGACATCGTCGCATATATCAAGAAAGCACTTTCGCTTACTTCTACGAATCGCCAACTTAAGGGCTTTCCTTTTCGACTTAAACACCTGCTGGTGGAGGTTGTTCTCCGGTCTACCCCTTGATCTTGTATATTGTCTCCTTGCATGTATACATTCCGACCGCAAATTTGCAATCTCATCGTTCCACCAGTAAACTGGTTGTTTATTCGCTGATCTTTTCCTCTTCACCATGGATGCATTGCATGCCTTCGTAATGTGTTCTATTAATTGCCAAGCCATAATTACCGCTGAGCCATTAAGAGCCATACCTTCCATTAAGGTTGCAAAAATATCCTTATCAAACGTGTTGGCTTTCCAACCTGTCAGTCTACGTGTGTGTATGTTCACGTGACGTCGTTCACGTGCTATATCAACGATTATAGCCAAGTGATCACTGTGAGTATAATGGTCAGATACACTCCAATTTATCCGACTTGCGATGCTACTACTGGCAAATGTGATGTCTATTATCGATCCACTTTCCCCTCTAATGAACGTTTGTTGGTCTCCTATGTTCAGAAGCACAATATCCAGTACGGAAAACGCCTCCAGGAGAATACTGCCTCTTGCGTTTGTCCTCGGACAGCCCCATTCTGTGGCCCATGCGTTAAAGTCACCAGCTATCAATACAGGGTCCCTGGTGATCGCGTCAGAGACAATGTTGTCAACTATGGTCCGAAACTCCTCTATAGAATATCTCGGTGGAATATAGCAGCTGTATAGTGTGATACCAGACACAGCAGCCCTAGTGTATCCACATTGTAGGGTAGTCGCCCCCTGCAATGTCAACCCGCTGACAGACCAGATCGCTGATGTACACGAACTATCAGATACCCAGTTTGTGGAGTCCATACATTGGTATGGCTCACTTAGCAATGCAACGTCCACATCCAATTCACGAACACTTTGGTAGAGCAGCTCCTGGGCGGCTTGACAGTGGTTGAGATTAAGCTGTAGTATTCTATTCATCTTCGCAATCTAAGTGACTGGAACGCCTTTTTGTAGAACGGACAGACTACACATCCAGTTACGTGATCACTCTTGTCGTTTGACACTGCGCTCCTACAGAGTATGCACGAGGGCTTTTTCGAACACGTTTTAATCCTGTGTCCTGTTTCCCCACACTGTAGACATTTGTCCGAATAATCATGTTGACTCCGGCATTTAGACGCATTATGGCCAAAGTCCAGGCATTTATAGCACCTTCTTGGCGTGAGTTTCTCTCGGATTCTGCACATCACCCAACCGATACGGATCCTACCATTTTCAATGAGCCGGTTTGCCGGTCCAGCGCTTAGGCCAATAGTGGCAGTTTGCGTGCCCCCATAGGCTTTCCTCATAGACTTAATTGCAGACATTTGCACTGTTCTAAACTCGTCCGACACGTTTACGATGGCTGAGTACACCTCCTCTTTGGTAGTCACCTCGTCTATGTCCTTGATTTCCAGGAATATTTCATGTGTTAACGCTCGTACTTCTGCAGCCGTTCCCAACACTTCCCCAATTGTGTGCCTAAAGTCATCCGTGCTCTGGTGGGCAGCTTTATTCAACTCCAATAATAATTCACCCTTCGCTGTTTTCCTGATATTCTTCACGTTTTGCCCAAGAGTCTCCAGCTTGGGATCTTTCTTCACTTGCTTGAGGATGTCAGCATAAGACACCTCCCCACACGTTTGGATGACCAGAGCATCTGGTCTTGCAGGCTTCTTCCTACTTTTGGCCTTTGGCCGTACCTTAACCCACTCAGAAGTTCCTTTGACCGCTCCATTCTCTTCAACCTCCTTGTCAGTCGATTTAGTACCCATCGACGCTCTATCAATTGGTTTATTGACCCCTTGATCATATTTACTACCGGCTTTCCTTGGGCTGGTGTTCTTCTTCTTCTTCGCCTCACTTCCCTTTGGGCTAAGGGTTGTGAGGTCCCTTTTCCGCTTCGGAGTTCCCAGTTGGACAAGATTTGACCGCTCCACTTCTTCCGTTTGAGTACCTATGCTAGACACTATCGGTTTCACATACTCCACAGGTTCGCTCTTCAGCTCATCTGACACCTGCATAAATATCGCCTGTATCTCCTTTGACATCGAGACAATTTCCTTATGTATATTTGACCGGGTTCTAAGAAAGGCCACCAACTCATCTATCTTAGCACCTAGTCTATCAACATTTCCACTGTGCGGTTTCGCAATATCAACCAGTGATCTAGCAGCCACTGTTGCAGGTGGTGATCTCTTAATAACAGATTTCCTCATGAATGGGCTGTCCAAACCCGCTCCGTTACTTTCAGTCTTCTTCCTCTCCTTATTGTTATTATCATTGTTGTTGTTGTTATTTTTTCCATCAATATTCATCGCTACGTGGTCCCAACTCAAAGCCGCTATCTCCGCTCGATGTGCAGTCACGTTTAAACCCCATGGTTATCTTTGCATGCAGGGAGGCCATGCAATGGGTTGACATGAGATCCTTATGAGACCCCATGCCAGAGCCAGGTCCGTGCTAGTCGGGAAATTTCATCCGAGCCTGCACCACCAACCAAATGGTGACGAAACTTCGAGCGCACTTTGAGACTCGCTACGTTTTAACGGGACGGAGGCAGCTGAGACATTAGCCCATAAGCCATTTCGGTGGAATTTCACTTCCACTTACTGAGGTTATAGAATGCCACAGCTGTCGGCCCAGGGTGCATCAATTCACAATAGTCGTTCCAGAAATACCATAATCAAGACCGTACTGGGCTTGGTCTTGATGCCTTACGGCAGAAGTCGTGTTCGTCACGGGGGTTGTCAATTAAGGACCAACTCCCGGGTACAGACTGGGGAAACCATGGAGTCGTCAGGCTCCTAACTACACCTCTATCGAGGGTACCCTTATGGTTGGATGCCTAATTTAGGGCGACATCCACTCGCCCTGACACAGGACTTCACAGAGCACATGTACCCTTTTTGGTACGCTCTCCGTACCTGCCAAAACTCAGGGTACGCGGGGTCGTTAATCCCGATATCCTCTCCTGAAGATACCCTTGCGGTAATGTATGTATGTATGTATGTATGTATGTTTTTTTTTTTTTTTTTTTTTATTTAACGAGATGAAATCGTCGAAAGACCCTGGCCCCTGAATCGCCAGGAGTGCGGGACTTTAACACGCTAAAACACCTCGATACACTACCCCACTCGTCCCCGTGGAACTACCGCAAAGCTTTCCGTCGCAGGGTGGGGAAGGTATAAAAACCCGCTCTAGACTACGTCGATTCTCCTTCGAATCTGTTCTAACCTACGAAGTTCAATCAGAACCAATTTAGCAAAATCACATACATACGCCCAATTATCTAAAGAGGATAACATAATCTGGACTATGTTCTCCGGACTAACACTATGGCCTATCACTCTCACAAGATTCGCCCTCTCATCCCGAAAACGTGGACAGATGAAGAAAACATGTTTGGCATCTTCCACTACGTTACCAATACAACTCGGACAGAACGGATCACTGTCGTGTCCAAATCGGTACAAGTACGACCTAAAACACCCATGTCCGCTCAACAACTGCGTAATGTAGTAGTTCAAGTCGCCATGTCCTCTGTTAAGCCAGGTCACTATGTCGGGTATCAATGAGTACGTCCACCTACCCTTGCCAGTAGCCGACCAACGCGACTGCCACCTAGCGATATACACATCCCTAGCAGCACCAGTAGAATTCGCCAAGGCCTCCAAATCAATGGGTAACATGCCGGCAATAACAAATGCTGCCTCATCCGAAACAGTTCTAAATGCACAGCACACACGAAGGGCAGCCAGTCTGTACACCGGCGAAATCAGGCTCACGTATGATCCAAACCGCAACCCATCAGACCAAATAGGGGATGCATATAAAATGATGCTCCTCACAACGCTAGCAAGCAACTTCCTCTGAAGGTATTTTGGGCCCCTGGTATTCGGCATAATCCTAGAAAGCGCTAAACAAGTCCCTGAAGCCTTAGAACTTATATACCTCAAGTGATCACCAAATGAAAGGCGAGTATCAATCATCACACCAAGATATTTGAGGTAGGGTTTGGTGGCTATGCAACACGTACCCACATTCAGATTTATGGTCTCCCTGACCGTGCGGCTACTTATTAACACCGCTTCCGTCTTATGATCGGCGAGGGCCAATCCCATTGACTTAAGCCAAGATCTAACGATCTGTATACCAGCATTCGTAATATTCTCAGCTTCCTGGAGTTGCTTAGCCAACTATTTTCATACCCATAGGAAGATCTAACCTCAATACACCGTCATACATCACGTTCCATAATAATGGACCAAGCACTGAACCTTGAGGGACTCCACCCGTAATCCTGTACTCCTTTGTACCCGTATCAGTATCATATAACAGGAGTCTATTGCGAAAATAATCCTGTATTATGGCCAGCAGATATTTGGGAATATCCAAGCGAGCTAGGGCGCTCACTATTTTCTCCCAGTTTGCCGTATTGAAAGCGTTCTTAACATCCAATGTTACAACCACCCAGTACTCCTTTGTACCGTTTTTCCACCGCTTTCCTTCAATAGCACGTGCAGCTGTTTCCACAATAACATTGATAGCATCAACCGTTGATTTAGCCTTCCTAAAGCCGAATTGGTTATCGGAGAGGCCATTTGCAGCTTCGACACATCCTTCCAATCTTCTACATACTATACTCTCCAACAATTTTCCACTTGTGTCGATCATACAGAGTGGACGATAGGAGGAGGGATCGTCTAGGGGTTTCTTATCCTTCGGTAGTAGGACCAACTTTTGCCTCTTCCACATTGATGGGAAGCTACCTTCGCTTAGGCATGCGCTTATCATATTAACGAACTGTTGCGGACAACACTTAACGGCCTCTTTTAAAACCAAATTTGGAATACAATCCAGACCCGGTGCCTTCTTATCCTGGAACTTTGAAACAGCTTCTTCTACTTCTACTATTGTCACTTCGGGAAAAGGTAAAACTTCATTTGGAACAGTGTGTTCCCACGAAGACGTTTCCTGTTGGGGAAAGAGATATTCTACAATTCCGTTAAGAACCGTCTCCTCTCTAGGTGGTGTTGGATTTAAACACTTGAGTTTCCTAGTGACCAGCTTATATGCAAGACCCCACGGATTACTCTCGACATCGTCGCATATATCAAGAAAGCACTTTCGCTTACTTCTACGAATCGCCAACTTAAGGGCTTTCCTTTTCGACTTAAACACCTGCTGGTGGAGGTTGTTCTCCGGTCTACCCCTTGATCTTGTATATTGTCTCCTTGCATGTATACATTCCGACCGCAAATTTGCAATCTCATCGTTCCACCAGTAAACTGGTTGTTTATTCGCTGATCTTTTCCTCTTCACCATGGATGCATTGCATGCCTTCGTAATGTGTTCTGTCCAAACCCGCTCCGTTACTTTTATTCTCCTTCCTCTCCTTATTCTCATTATCATTGTTGTTGTTGTTTTCGTTACCAATATTCATCGCTACGTGGTCCCAACTCAAAGCCGCTATCTCCGCTCGATGTGCAGTCACGTTTAAACCCCATGGTTATCTTTGCATGCAGGGAGGCCATGCAATGGGTTGACATGAGATCCTTATGAGACCCCATGCCAGAGCCAGGTCCGTGCTAGTCGGGAAATTGCATCCGAGCCTGCACCACCAACCAAATGTATGTATGTATGTATGTATGTATGTATGTATGTATGTATGTATGTATGTATGTATGTATGTATGTATGTATGTATGTATGTATGTATGTATGTATGTATGTATGTATGTATGTATGTATGTATGTATGTATGTATGTATGTATGTATGTATGTATGTATGTATGTATGTATGTATGTATGTATGTATGTATGTATGTATGTATGTATGTATGTATGTATGTATGTATGTATGTATGTATGTATGTATGTATGTATGTATGTATGTATGTATGTATGTATGTATGTATGTATGTATGTATGTATGTATGTATGTATGTATGTATGTATGTATGTATGTATGTATGTATGTATGTATGTATGTATGTATGTATGTATGTATGTATGTATGTATGTATGTATGTATGTATGTATGTATGTATGTATGTATGTATGTATGTATGTATGTATGTATGTATGTATGTATGTATGTATGTATGTATGTATGTATGTATGTATGTATGTATGTATGTATGTATGTATGTATGTATGTATGTATGTATGTATGTATGTATGTATGTATGTATGTATGTATGTATGTATGTATGTATGTATGTATGTATGTATGTATGTATGTATGTATGTATGTATGTATGTATGTATGTATGTATGTATGTATGTATGTATGTATGTATGTATGTATGTATGTATGTATGTATGTATGTATGTATGTATGTATGTATGTATGTATGTATGTATGTATGTATGTATGTATGTATGTATGTATGTATGTATGTATGTATGTATGTATGTATGTATGTATGTATGTATGTATGTATGTATGTATGTATGTATGTATGTATGTATGTATGTATGTATGTATGTATGTATGTATGTATGTATGTATGTATGTATGTATGTATGTATGTATGTATGTATGTATGTATGTATGTATGTATGTATGTATGTATGTATGTATGTATGTATGTATGTATGTATGTATGTATGTATGTATGTATGTATGTATGTATGTATGTATGTATGTATGTATGTATGTATGTATGTATGTATGTATGTATGTATGTATGTATGTATGTATGTATGTATGTATGTATGTATGTATGTATGTATGTATGTATGTATGTATGTATGTATGTATGTATGTATGTATGTATGTATGTATGTATGTATGTATGTATGTATGTATGTATGTATGTATGTATGTATGTATGTATGTATGTATGTATGTATGTATGTATGTATGTATGTATGTATGTATGTATGTATGTATGTATGTATGTATGTATGTATGTATGTATGTATGTATGTATGTATGTATGTATGTATGTATGTATGTATGTATGTATGTATGTATGTATGTATGTATGTATGTATGTATGTATGTATGTATGTATGTATGTATGTATGTATGTATGTATGTATGTATGTATGTATGTATGTATGTATGTATGTATGTATGTATGTATGTATGTATGTATGTATGTATGTATGTATGTATGTATGTATGTATGTATGTATGTATGTATGTATGTATGTATGTATGTATGTATGTATGTATGTATGTATGTATGTATGTATGTATGTATGTATGTATGTATGTATGTATGTATGTATGTATGTATGTATGTATGTATGTATGTATGTATGTATGTATGTATGTATGTATGTATGTTTTTTTTTTTTTTTTTTTTTTTGTTGGACGTAGTGATAGCGCGCTATCAACTAGTGGCCCCACGACAACTTCACCAACTCCACCCCGGAACTACGGTAGCATTTCATCAGGACGGGGGGTTTATTTCCATAAGATTCCTACGTCCTCCTTACTTTCTCTAAGTAAGGAGGTTCGGAACCACAGAGCTCCTTTCCTTCAATATTCTATTGATGTATCCTTCACACAGTTTCCATGCATTCTCAGATTTCAGCATTTCGCCTAGCAGATTCTCCTGAGTTAAAGTTACACCTAGCATATCATTTAAAGCGTGTCTCTCCTCTAACCACTTTTCACATTCAAAAAGTATGTGCTTTGCATCTTCATCTACTGCTCCGCATGAGTCACAGCTGCTTATCTGCTTCAATTTAAATCTATGTAGGTATTTGTTAAAACTACCATGGTTTGTCATTGCCTGAGTTAGGAAATATCCCATGTTTCCATGTTGTCTATTCATCCAGACTCTTATATTTGGGATAAGGCCATATGTCCATCTCCCGTTCTCGTCTTGATCCCAACGTTCTTGCCATTTGGCCATTATATTGTCTCTGACGTCATTCTTCATCTCCATAATTTTCCTCTTTCGCTCTTGTAAGTTAGTGTAGGCCAAACTTATAGTCTTTGTTTGGGTGTATATTTCCCCTCTTTCCAGTATTAATAGGTCTATTGGTGGTAGACCTGCAAGCACTAATGCAGAACTTGTAGATACTGTACGGTACGCTGATATGATGCGGAGAGCAGTAACTCTCTGTGCTCTCTGCAATTCCCTTATGTTGTACTTCAGATCCAATGCCCTGACGAAAGTTGGGGCAGCATAGAGAAGTTGGGAATGCACTACGCTGTTTAGCAATCTCCTTATCTGCGGCCTTGGCCCGCCACAGTTTGGCATTATCCTTGCCAATGATGTTGCCGTTCGCAAAGCTTTGTCACGAATATTCAAAACGTGGTGCCCAAAGCTAAGATTGTCATCCAATTGGACACCCAAATAGCATAAGCTCCGTTTAAAAGGTATCTCACTCTCTTGTAGCCGAATCTTCGGAATTTCGAAGACCCTTCGATCTGTCACCAGGATTGCCTCCGTTTTCGGTACTGCAAGTTTCAGGCCGTTTCTCTGCAGCCATCTGTTACAGCGAAATAGGCTATCGTTCACAACTATCTCGATTAATTCGGCAGTTCGTTGGTTCACAACAAGAGCGATATCATCCGCATAACCTACTAGTTCCGCCCCCTCCTGTAGGTCCAAATTCAATAGGTCATCGTACATCACATTCCAAAGGAATGGCCCTAATACGGAGCCCTGAGGTACGCCTGCTGTTATTTGGTATTCTTCCATGCCATTTTCCGTCTCATACAATAATATTCTATTGTCAAGATAGTCTGCTACTATGTTGTAGAGATATTTGTCCACACCCTTGCTCCCAAGAGCTCGTAGTACCACTTTCCACTTCACTGAGTTGAAAGCATTTTTAACGTCCAGTGTTATTATTGCACAGTATTCTCCTGTTGTCTTGGCTTGTATCGCCCGATTACATACCTCACTTATGGCATCTACTGTACTCCTCCCCTTGCGGAAACCATATTGCATAGGGGATAGGCCTCCAAGGTCATCTATATTTTCCTCCAACCGTTTTAACACTACGTACTCCAAAAGCTTTCCTAGTGAGTCCAACATGCAGAGTGGTCTATATGTACTAGGATCATTCAATGGTTTATCTCCCTTACGCAACAAAACTAACTTTTGTATCTTCCATTTAGCGGGAAAGATCCCGCTCACTAGACATGAGTTGAAGACTTCTAGTAAGAATTCCGGCCATATCTCACATACTACCTTTACGACTTCATTTGGTATACCATCTGGTCCTGGGCTCTTGCCCGTGCTCAGTTTATTACATGCATATTCAATATCATCTACGTTCAGAGGGATGAAAACGTCGATTTGCTGCTTTGGTACCCTTGTTAATCCATCTTCATCGAATGGGAATAGTGTTTCCACTATGGTCGTTGCCCACACTGGTTCCTTAATGCCGGGTATAGGTTTAATTCCACCTAGCTTTTTCATCACGATTTTGTATGGTTTACCCCAAGGGTCAGAATCTATTTCGTTGCATAGCTCTGTCCAACATCTTCTCTTACTATCCTTTATGGCCCTTCTTAAGGTTTTACGTGTTCTTTTGTACTCAAACTGTAGGGCTTGGTTACCATGATCTCGTGTTGACGCCCGGCGTGCTGCGAGACATTTTGCCCTTAACTCTCGTATTTCATCACTCCACCAGTAAACTGGGCGTTTGTTATTGTATTTTTGTACTCTTGGCATTGCAACATTACACGCTTTGGTGAGTATTTTCGTCAGCGACTCGGCCGCATTTTCCACATTTATGGTTTCGGATGGATTGACCATATTCCTATCCTTAGCCCGTGTGATATACTCAGACAGTTTTCTGACATCAAGCTTTCTGACGTTCCATCTTGGGAGGTCTACATCTTCCACACTCGTATTAGTGCGATCATCTATATTAAATGAAATATACTGGTGGTCACTTAAGGTGAGATCTTCCAGTACCATCCAGTTCATGTTCTCCTTGTAGAGGTCTATCGTTCCAAAGGTGATGTCAATAATACTACCACCTGTTCCTCTTCGAAAGGTAAGTTTATCTCCGTTATTAAACACGGTAAGACCGAGACTAGCAATTAATTCACATACTGTAGTTCCCCTACTATCAATGGTATTGGAATTCCATTCCGTTGATTTACTATTAAAATCTCCTCCAATTATCACTTTATATTTTGAGGACCTAATAGAAGCATCAAGTATGTTAAGGGCTTCCGCAAATAAGTTATAGTCCATACTCGGTGAGTAGTAACAACTATATACTCTAATTTTAGCTACTGTTGCATATACGAAGCCAGCATTGCTCTGATCAACTTCGCTTATCATCAGTCTCCTGTTTCTTACCATGATGGCTGCCCGATGGTTTGTGTCTTCGTACCAAACTTGAGATGATGGGTTTCCATATGGTTCGCTAATTAACAGTATGTCCGTATTATGTATGTATGTATGTATGTATGTATGTATGTATGTATGTATGTATGTATGTATGTATGTATGTATGTATGTATGTATGTATGTATGTATGTATGTATGTATGTATGTATGTATGTATGTATGTATGTATGTATGTATGTATGTATGTATGTATGTATGTATGTATGTATGTATGTATGTATGTATGTATGTTTTTTTTTTTTTTTTTTTTTATTTA
>CATLKA010000066.1:0-45957 GCA_949987735.1 Leucophora obtusa
GAACACTTACTTGGTCGGACCATATTAATCAAACATGTGGAAAAATATATGGCATGCTTAGAGGCTTATGGACAACTCAGCACTTTACACCACCAAAGATAAGAATGCTGTTGGCAAAAAACATATTTAGTGCCAAATCTCTTGTATTCATCTGAGCTCTTCGCAGGCTGTAATGCGGATGACAAAAGGAAGCTCAACACTACCTTCAATAACATCGCACGATATATATTCGGTCCTATCTAGGTTTGATCATGTATCCCAATACTCCCGTCGCATTTTAGGAATCTCCCTTAATGATTACACTCAGGGAATTATGTAGGTAAAATCAGCTGCAAATGACAGTTAAAATAACTGCATTTGCACTTAAAAAGGTGTAGACTACATTTGCAATTAAATTAACTGCAATATGAAGTAATTTTTAACTGTTAAAAATCAACTGACAAATGTAGTAAAAACAACTACAAATGCAATTGAAACAACATACATGCAAATTATTGTAAAACTGTACAAACAACTTGCAAATGTAGTTAAAAAAACATAAATAAAAAAAATTTTTTTTTAATTATTAATTTAATAAAAAAAAACAAATTTATGTAAACACTATTAACTTAATTTTATTCTATAATAAATTTAAAATTGAGAAATCAAAATTTACACTTAATGTCACTTTTTTCACTTAAGATATTGTTGTACATGTCCGTCTGTGAGGGATGAAATATGCTGTTGTTTGGCTTCCTTTTTTTTCTCCAGGTAGAAAGGGATGAGAATATAAAAGAACTGAAAGAAAATAAATACAATATTTTTTTAACATTCCCCGTAAATAAATTTATATTATAAAACTTACCTTATTATTTTAGTAATTTAATAAAAAATAGTTAACCTTTTCCGTATTACGCGTGCTCACTCTTTGGCGTTGTTTTATGACTAAGACAAGAGAAAACATGTTATACTCATATTCTTTCACTAGAAATTTCTAAACAAGTGATTCATACACATACTTCTGTTTGCTTCGTGTGTGTGCATACACACTTGAAAATTTAAGTATTTGTAAATAAAATTCAAAATAACTGCATAAAATAAATGTTACTACAATGTAGTAATTTTTGTAGTTTGTTTAAAAAAATAACTGTCAAAAACATTGAAAAATTTTGTTCTAAGTAAATTAATTAGGAATTAGGGAATTAATTCTTCGAAGCTCTGGTTTTGCATGTACTAAAGCAAAATCATACCAAAAATCGTACAGTGTAAACTAGCCATAACGAAATAACTTAGAAAGCCTTAAAATAATCAAACGAAATAACTTTAAATACCGGTAACTCTAAAACAACTTAACGAAATAACTTCCCAAGCATAAAAATACGATCGGCACAATGTTGGCATACCGTTGGCGATGGTCGGTTATGCGTTGGCAGAACGTGGGATTAACAACCCTACGGGAAATTTTAACAAACTGTCACCGATCTGGCCCCTTTATATGAAATAGACTGGTCACTTTTACATGGCGTTGTCATAGGAGGTGGAAATTGACCCCTTGTGACATGTCACAAGACAAATCCTAGGACAGGTTACTGAACTCTCAATTTCAGGGACCTGTCCTGGGATTTGTCGTGTGACATGTCACAAGGGGTCAATTTCCACCAGTTCGGTGACAGTTTATTAAAATTTCCCGTAGGGAATCTTGACAGTATTGTCCTGTTACCCGATTGACAACAGCGGCCAACCGTTGGTTGGCGCTAACTTGTCAACGTTTTCACAACGTTGTCAAAATTGAAAAAAGGTGGTCTAAAAATAGATTTTCAAAGAAATTTTTTTTTTGAAAAAAAATAAAAAAAATTGTTTTTGTTTAGTTTAAAAACATGGTTCTGATGGGAATTGAACCAAGGCCGCCAGGTTGTCAGCCGCGATCTCTACACACTAAGCTAACAAGACTTGTAATATCTAATAGCTAAAAAATTAGATCAATGATAACAGCAGTTGTAGCTACCCAGACAGAAATTGCCAACTGTACCAAAACCAAAACACTGGCAGAGCACTGATTTTGTAAAAATTACTACTGTTCAATTCCGGTCACGAACATACAATTTTTTGTTTTCTTTTTTTTTATATATTTTTTAAAATTACATTACATTTCTTTTTATTAAATTAAATTGTTTTTTTTAAATTAATTTTCCTTAAATTTTTTTGATCTATATTTTGGTTTTCCTGACGTTACGCCAACGTTGGCATAAGAGGTCCAGCAGACGTTATGCCAATGTTTACATATTAGCCATTATTATCATTCATTTATTATTTAAGCCCAGTGTAGAAAATCATTACCAGATATGTGGTTATGTAACTACATACTTGGTAATGGTAACTAGTTACTTTTGTTATTACATTTCTTATTACCTTTATATGACGATGTCGCGAAAAATAATGAGTTATGGTTACACACCAGCATACGAAAAATCAAAAAATATATCGTTACCTATGTGCTAACCAGTACTGACAAAAATAATGAGTCTAAAACTAGATTTTCAAAAATATAAATTACCCAGTGTAGAAACGGTAATGACATATCATTATTTTTTGGACTACCAGTAATGACACCCACTTACCTTCTGTATTATTTTAAAACATATAATAATGAGTTACTGATAATTACTTATTTTTATCATTATTTCAAATAGAAAATAATTTTTTAGATTTTTTGAAAATTTTTTGAAATCTATTTTTAGACTCAATATTTTTTAAACACTGGTATGTAACCACATATTTTTTGATTTTTTGTATGTTGGCGAGTAAGCTTACTTGTGTGCAGCAGGTCAATTGTGTTTTTATCTATTAAATATTACATGTCGATATAGCTCAGATGGTAGAGCTGTTGACTGGCAATCTGTAGACCCAGGTTCGATTCCCGCACCAGCAAATTTTATTTAAATAAAAACATACAATAAAAAATATTTTTTTTTATATAATTTATTTTTTAGAAAATCTATTTTTAGACTCATTATTTTTGTCAGTACTGGTAAACACATAGGTAACGATATATTTTTTGATTTTTCGTATGCTGGTGTGTAACGACAACTCATTATTTTTCGCGACATCTCCATATAAAGGTAATAAGAAATGTAATAACAAAAGTAACTACCCAGCCAGAAATTGATGATGGTACAAAAAACTAAGTACTCTCAAAGCATTGTCTATACCAAAACTTAAACGTTTTCAGAACGTTTGGAAAATATCATCTTTAAAATGCTTTGATTAAAAGAAAGAAAATAATTTTTATTACTTTTGAAATCCCAGCCAGCAAAATTTGGATATTTTTTGAGGGTTCTTATTCTATGAGTCGAAAATTAGTCAAATAAAACACATACTATTTCAGTGTTGTTTTCATATAAATTTCTTATATTACATTTTATCAAAAACTAGTCGCTGGTTGACTGTAGCAAAAGGCCGTCAGAACCCTACACCACCAAAAAATTGAACACATCTACATTTTTCTTAATATCCTATAATTTTTTAACTTACCCAGCCAGCAAAAAAGCCAAAAAACAAATAAAAAAAGCTCAAAAAATATTATTTAAATTTAAAATTTTTGTATGAAAGTGGTTCATCCAAAAGAACCTTCTTTTTTGATTCAGAAATTACTAAAAAAAGATTTAGAAAAATTCGAAAGGCTCAAAAATTAATCAATTTTTTGAGCCTTTTTTGACTTGTTCACAAAATATTCAAATTTGTTTACATTTCTGAGTTATTTCTGAACCATCCCAGCAAAAAATACTGCTTGCTTGGAAGCAGGTTCGTCAGGGAAAGAAAATAGTGTAGCGCTTGCATTATTGCTGATATAAGGCATGATTTTTGTTCGAGATAGCTCGCGTGAAAGCACTTGTTTCGATATCCGATATGCGCTTCTATCATAGCTCCAAATAATGGCATGAAATCACAGCTTTTAGCTAGTAAATTCGGTTATGATTGTCATTCTTTCGTGCTTTGTTAGAGAGATAAAGTGTGGTAAACAAAACTCTATTGCCTTTTTTAACCCACTACTGCCAGCTATAAATTCTCCGAAGCAGTAAACGAAGCAGAAAAGAAGCACTAATCATTTTTACTCAATTTTACCGCTTCCGAATTTCTGCTGGGATCTTTTGGATTTAATAATTGGGCTCAAATTTTTGTGTCTTTTATGATTCATTTTAGAAGGCTTATATTTTTGTCCAAAATATGAGCAATTTTCGACAAAAAATTTTAAAATTTCAAAAAAATGTGTTTTATTTGAGTAAGTTTTGAATCGTAGAATAGGAATCCTCAAAAATGTATCCAAACTTTGCTGGATGGGTTCATTTAAAACTAATTAAAGTTCTAATTAAATATACATATAAAAAAATATATAACAAATGTTTTTTAAGTACTAAGAAATTACTTTATTTTTTGTATTTAGAGTACTGAAAAATTGCTCTACTTTTCTTTTTTAAAATTCTCGGAAGACACTCCACTTTTGTACTAATACACTTTAAAATCACTTTATTTTTAGTTTTTCTAATGTTTTGAAAACGTTCTATAAACAAAAATTATAACGCTTTAAAATCACTTTATTTTTTGCTTTTGCAACGTTTCTAAAATACTCTAAATACAAACATGAGACCGTAAATCATGGTTATCATTTTAGTGTTCTGAGAACACTATAAAACCCAAAAATATGTTGCTTTGATAACGCTTCAACCACCATATAAAGTGCTTTCAGAACGCTTTTATGTTTGTCAATTTCTGGCTGGGTAGTTACCATTACCAAGTATGTAGTTACATAACCACATATCTGGTAATGATTTTCTACACTGGGTATATTAAAAAAGAAATATTTTTTATTGTATTTTTTTTTTTAAATAAAATTTGCTGGTGCGGGAATCGAACCTGGGTTTACAGATTGCCAGTCAATAGCTCTACCATCTGAGCTATATCGACATGTTATATTTAGTAGTTAAAAACATAATTGACCTGCTGCACACAAGTAAGCTTACTCGCCAACATACAAAAAATCAAAAAATAAGTGGTTACATATATCCTTACCAGTGTTTAAAAAATATTGAGTCTAAAAATAGATTTCAAAAAATTTTCAAAAAAATCTAGAAAATTATTTTCTATTTGAAATAATGATAAAAATAAGTCATTATCAGTAACTCATTATTATTAGAGATGAGCGATCCGGTGATTTTTGGATAACGCTGCTACCAGTGATCGTGATTTTCAAATCACCGTTCTTTTAAACAGTGACCGTGATCACGGGTTTGTAATAGAGATGGGCGATCTGGCGATTTTTCAGTAACATTGTTCTCAGTGAATGTGATTTGCAAATCGTTGTTCTTTTAAACTGTGATCGTGATCACGGTTTTTCTATGGAAAAGACTGCGATTTTCTGATAAATAAACGAAATAATATTTATGGCGAGTTTTTAAGATGTCAGTTAAACTTGGTTTAGTTAAACCGAAAACGAATTTTGTCAGCCATTTCAAAGTTTATTAACAAAAATTTGCCGGAAAATCTTTTTCTCGAGTAAAATTTATTTCTTTATTGAAATAAAACAAAATAAACCACATTTTATAAGCAGTATTCCAGTTACAAACTGCGTTAAACTAAGTTTAAAGATAATCCACTTCCTAAAAACTGGGCCTTAAAAGAAGAATAGTTGCGACCGGTAACAAAGACATGATAGAAGGAGACATTCTATTCAGAAGAGTGTGAAAGCAATTCACTGTTATTAAAAAAAACATGTATTACTGTGCACAATGAAGTTTGCAAGAAAGAATAGTACAAAAATATTAAAAGAACGACATTCCGAGTAACTGCGACTTGAAATATTTGATCACTGCCGTTACCAGTGATTTATCAATAACTGTGATTAAATCACCGGTATGAAAATATCGCTCATCACTAATTATTATATGTTTTAAAATAATGCAGAAGGTAAGTGGGTGTCATTACTGGTAGTCCAAAAAATAATGATATGTCATTACCGTTTCTACACTGGGATGTCTCGTTAGCTTAGTGTGTAGAGCAATTGTCTGGCAATCTGACTGCCCGGGTTCGAGTCACAGCCCGACCTTGTTTTATTTAAAATAATTATAATTAAAATTTTTTTCGCAAAAAAAATTTTTTTTTATGTTTTTTAGACCATCAATTTTTTGGTTTTTCCAACATCGTGACAATGTTGGCCGCTTAGTGTCAACTAACCTTTTGCCGACGCTTATAAGTTAGCTACAACTGCTGTTATCATTGATCTAATTTTTTAGCTATTAGATATCACAAGTCTTGTTAGCTTAGTGTGTAGAGATCGCGGCTGACAACCTGGCGGCCTGGGTTCAATTCCCATCAGAACCATGTTTTTAAACTAAACAAAAACAATTTTTTTTTATTTTTTTTCAAAAAAAAATTTCTTTGAAAATCTATTTTTAGACCATCTTTTTTTCAATTTTGACAACGTTGTGAAAACGTTGACAAGTTAGCGCCAACCAACGGTTGGCCGCTGTTATCAATCGGGTAACAGGGCAATACTGTCAAGATTGTTAATCCCACGTTCTGCCAACGCATAACCGACCATCGCCAACGGTATGCCAACATTGTGCCGATCGTATTTTTCTGCTTGGGTAACTTATAAGCGTCGGCAAAAGGTTGGTTGACACTAAGCGGCCAACATTATCATGATGTTGGAAAAACCAAAAAATTTATGGTCTAAAAAATAAAAAAAATTTTTTTTTTTTGCGAAAAAAATGTTAATTATAATTATTTTAAATAAAACAAGGTCGGGCTGTGACTCGAACCCGGGCAGTCAGATTGCCAGACAATTGCTCTACACACTAAGCTAACGAGACATCCCAGTGTAGAAACGGTAATGACTAGGGCAAGGAATTTCATGCACTTAAAAATCGAAAATATGCGCCTAAAATATGCGGCTAAAAAAGACAAATATGCATTAAAAACATAAAAAATATGCACTTAAAACGATTATATTTGCAAAAATAGAGCGCTTTAAAACATAAAAATATATGTAAGATAGTTATTTTGCAAATAGACACAGAATTCGAAGCTTTTCCATAGGTAAATAAGGTTTTAAAAAATGTTTATTTTTAATAATAAAGAAAAAAAAAATTATTTTTCATTGAATCGTATCGTATAAATTTTTTACAATTTAAAAAATGTTATTAAAAATTATATATTTGCTCAAATATGCATTAAAAACACAAAATATGCATTAAAAACAACAAAATATGCATTAAAAAGGCACCAAATATGCATTTTAAGTCAAAATATGCAAAAACATGCATTTTTGTAAAAATATGCAACAACAAATCGATGCCATTTTGTTTTGAATTTGATGATTCGGATAATATTTAGTTTTTATTAGCTTTGGACTATCGGGAAAAAACATGCATTTGCATGAAATTCCTTGCCTTAGTAATGACATATCATTATTTTTTGGACTACCAGTAATGACACCCACTTACCTTCTGCATTATTTTAAAACATATAATAATGAGTTACTGATAATGACTTATTTTTATCATTATTTCAAATAGAAAATAATTTTTTTGAAAATTTTTTGAAATCTATTTTTAAACTCAATATTTTTTAAACACTGGTAAGGATATATGTAACCACATATTTTTTGATTTTTTGTATGTTGGAGAGTAAGCTTAGTTGTGTGCAGGTCAATTATGTTTTTATCTATTAAATATTACATGTCGTCATAGCTCAGATGGTAGAGCTGTTGACTGGCAATCTGTAGACCCAGGTTCCCGCACCAACAAATTTTATTTAAAAAAAAATACAATAAAAAATATTTTTTTTTTTAAATAATTTATTTTTTTGAAAATCTATTTTTAGACTTATTATTTTTGTCAATACTGGTAAGCACATAGGTAACGATATATTTTTTGATTTTTCGTATGCTGGTGTGTAACGACAACTCATTATTTTTCGCGACATCGCCATATAAAGGTAAAAAGAAATGTAATAACAAAAGTAACTAGTTACCATTACGATATATTTTTTGATTTTTCGTATGCTGGTGTGTAACCAGAACTCATTATTTTTTGCGACATCGCCATATAAAGGTAATAAGAAATGTAATAACAAAAGTAACTAGTTACCATTACCAAGTATGTAGTTACATAACCACATATCTGCCCAGCAAAACCTTTCATTACCATGTAATGAGTTTTAGGTATTGAAATCTTAAGTGTTCACTAGTTACCTTTTAATTACTAAACTACTTATTTTAACATGGTGATGTCATGGGAGGAAAGTCATTACACTGATTTTACCTGTAAGTAGTTTATCAGCTGTTCTATAAATAGATGTTGAATATAGATTTAAAAAATATAAAAATTTAAAAACCAATAGGAGCTGACACGTATTGATCAGCGTACCCCACGATTGTCAGGCAAACACTCTAACCATTAGACCACGACATCACTATGATTTTTATTGCTTTAACTTATGTACACATTTATTGTGGCAACTGTTATACATGTCTATTTTTCACAAAACTTGTTGTTATTAAATACTGCTTAATGAACATCAACATTTCTATAAATAGATGTTTAATATAAATTACAAAAAAAAAACAACAATGGAAGCTAACACGAGTTGAGCAGCGATCCTCATGTCTGTCAGGCAAAAACGATAACCACTAGGCTACGCCTTAGTTATAGTTTTTAATGATTTAGAACATATATTATTGGTTTCAGCTATTGTGAAATAGTAATGTGTGGGGTATAATTATCGGTAACTCATTACATTCAGTTTAAAAGTAATTCAACGGGTAATGAGATATGAGATCTAAGTAATGCATGTAGTAATGACCAGTCATTACCAAGGTTTTGCTGGGTGGTAATGATTTTCTACACTGGGATGTAGTACAACTAGGGTTTGGGGTTCGGGAATTCCCGGGCGGGAATTCCCGGGAAAAGTTTGCCGGGAATTCCCGGGAAAATAATATATTTTTTCCCGGGAAAACGGGAAATTTTAAAAATATTAAATTTTTTAAATTGTTTTTGTTTCGAATAGGATTTTTTAATTTTAGTCATAAAAAACATTTTAAATACCAAAACAAAAATGTCATTGTTAAAATCTTTTAAAAGGGAATACATTTATTTGACACACAAATAAAATCTTTGCCAAGTAATTAGGAGCATTTCAACTAATAAAGATTTTTCCCATAACTTATTCAAAATTTAAGTAGTAAAACCGAAAAACTTGGTAAAATGTTTAAAAGAAATATGAAAAAAAGCTTTGTTTTTACAAATAATCGCCCTTAATATCTAAATTTTTCAATTGTATAATTTAGGTAAAGTCGACTTTAGTTAAAATATTGGGTGGCAGTATACCTTGACTTGGTTTATTTTTGGAGCATTCTGATTGGTTAATTTATTTTCAACCAATCAAAATATTTGAAAATATAAATATTTTTGTAAGGTTTTCATACACAAAATGAACAAAACCGTTTGATTAAAAATAAAGTCGGCTTTAAATTTAAAATACTCCTTTATATTAAGGGTCAATAATTTTATAAGGAACGTTTTCATTAATAAATGTGAAAAGAAAAGACTAATGGTTAACGGTGGTATCTAAATTTGGTTATCCGACATCTAAATTTGGTTATCCGACATCTAAATTTGGTTCACAAAAAAAAAAAAAAAAATGATGGTCATGCAACTTCTCTTGAAGAAAACAACAACAAGAATAACGTTTCAGCTAAAATTAGCAAAGTACCCGAGGAAAAAAGTGTAAGCTGAATAGGCATTAAAGGTTTTATGGTAGGGCAAACATTTCCTGAAATGGTATCCAAATTAGCCGCAGTCAATCCGCACCATAAATAGATCTTCGTTTAATCGAGAAAGTTTTTATAATAAAAACCTGGCATTGCAAAAAAATGAAACCGATGTAAAGAATATTATATTAACTTACTACAATCATGTAAAAGATATCATGATAAAAGAAATATCGAGCAATATTTCTAACAATAGGAGATTTACTATAATCTTAGATGAATGGACAAGAATATCACAAAAGAGATATTTGAACATATGTAGAAACGGAAATAATTCATTTTATAACCTGGGGTTGGTTTTTATATCAGGAAGATGTAAATTTGGCAGTGCTGCGAGTAATTTATGTGAAATAAAATGTTCAACATTCTGATATTTTTACTTTGAATGCATTTGTCCTGAAATAGTGTTTTTTTTAAACAAAAATTGCTTATATAGGTGGTTTTCATTAACAATTTTGTTAAAAAATATTTCATTCCAGTTTCCCGGGAAATAAAAAAGTCCGGGAAATCCCAAACCCTAAGTACAACATAGCTTAAATAATAAATGAATGATAATAATAGCTAATATGTAAACATTGGCATAACGTCTGCTGGACCTCTTATGCCAACGTTGGCGTAACGTCAGGAAAACCAAAATATAGATCAAAAAAATTTAAGGAAAATTATTTTATAAAAAACAATTTAATTTAATAAAAAGAAATGTAATGTAATTTTAAAAAATATATAAAAAAAAAGAAAACAAAAAATTGTATGTTCGTGACCGGAATTGAACCGTAGTAATTTTTACAAAATCAGTGCTCTGCCAGTGTTTTGTTTTTGGTACAGTTGGCAATTTCTGTCTGGGTTATTATACCGATAACCTTAAAATTCCCTAACGAAATATTTATGAAATAACGTTATCCATTAACACTAAAGACTGGTTTACACTATAAGATTTTCGGAACGATTTTGCAACCTTTTCTATATGTTTTGCATGTGTACTAAAGCAAAATACTACCGAAAATCTTATAATGTAAACTGGCCTTAACCTTATGAATCGGTTGCCAACTCTGATAAAAACCCATAATGCATGTTAAAAACAAAAAAAAAAATCTAGCACCTTTTTTAGCACTTTTTATTTTGAATCTAGCACTTTCTAGCACTTTTTTTTCGACGATCTAGCACCTTTTCGCATTTGTCTCATGGCAACACTGATTCTGACGGTTTTTGATGAGAAATTTTACCTAGTGTCTTCACCCGGTATCTTCAAAGGCAATAAATTATATGATATGAAATGTCAAAACCATTGCAGAGAAACGTCAAAATGATATCAATTGCAGAGTGGTGGAGAACACTTGACCATTTCATGGATAAGAAATATCATAGATTTTTCTTCGAAAAACACCAAATTTTATGAAACATTAATGTTTACCGACAAATAATAAAAAACTAAACACTTTTCCATTCCTTTTTACCAAATTTTTTGTTGTTTTTCTATTACAAAATTAAATTGAAAACTAAAAGTGACATTTGATCTCTGGCATCATTGCAAGATCCGATGGCATGTCATCGATATCATGATATTGCAATAAAATTGAAATTGAGTGTCTTCACTTGAGATGAGAGCATTTTGACAATTGCTTGCTATCATTTTATTGCATGTCAAGACACTGGGTCAAATGCAATGAAATGTTCAAAGAAATTTGAAAATAACACACAAAACAACAACAACGAAAAAATTTTGTTGTTGCTTTGTGTGTTATTTTCAAATTAAATCGAATATATGTAATTAAATCGAAGCCTTTTGTTTAATATAACAACACGCAAAGGTAAAAAAAACATGGTTTATTTTTTAAATAAATAAAAGAAAAATTGCAAATTCTGTATTTTTATTTTAGTTTGTTTATTTTAATTTTAATTAATTAATTTTATTTATATTTTTTAATACTTTTCGTTGTCCTCAATTCCTCTGCTGCCGAACTGTAATTGCGTTTACCAACCCTTCATTGCTCTATTCGTCATATCCGTTCAATAACTGTCGGTATAATTATGTGGATGTATATATAAAAACCATTTGTCTAAAAAACAAATGTGAATTATAAGACAAATTTTGCAACAAAAAAATTGATCTCCATGAATTTAACAAGATCCAAGTACTTGAGATAACAAGATCCAAGTACTCGAGCTAACAAGATCTAAGAAGTAATCATTAGTATTCGTATATAACAGCTGATTTTTGTGTAAATAGCAAACAGCAGAAAAGCACGTGGTCGTTATAAATGTAAACAAAACGCACGTGGTGTTATAAATGTAAACAAAAGCATGTGGAGCTATAAATGTAAACAAAAGCACGTGGTATTTGAACATTTTACCAAATAACTTAAAAATATGACATAAAATGTTAATAAAATGTTAATAAAACCGCAAAAATATGTTTTATTTTGAAAAATATATAAAATCCATACAATGTTTTACAGAGATAACCCAACAAGATTTGGCGTATAATCAAAAACATATATAGATTTTTTTTAAAAAATGGTACTTTTTAAAATAAATAGAAAAAAAACCAAGAGTTGTCAAGCCCAAATGAAAAATGAAATCAAAGGAGAATATATTCATAAGTCCCGCAAAATTGTTGTCATGTCCCAAGTCGTTCATCGGGGGCTACCATAACCCAACAAGATTTGGCGTATAATCAAAAACGTATATAGATTTTTTTTGAAAAAAATGGTACTTTTTAAAATAAATAGAAAAAAAAATAAGAGTTGTCAAGCCCAAATGAAAAATGAAATCAAAGGAGAATATATTCATAAGTCCCGCAAAATTGTTGTCATGTCCCAAGTCGTTCATCGTATATAGATTTTTTTTGAAAGAATGGTACATTTTAAAATAAATAGAAAAAAAACCAAGAGTTGTCAAGCCCAAATGAAAAATGAAATCAAAGGAGAATATATTCATAAGTCCCGCAAAAGTGTTGTCATGTTCCAAGTCGTTCGTCGGGGGCTACCATAACCCAACAAGATTTGGCGTATAATCAAAAACGTATATAGATTTTTTTTTGAAAAAATGGTACTTTTTAAAATAAATAGAAAAAAAAACCAAGAGTTGTCAAGCCCAAATGAAAAATGAAATCAAAGGAGAATATATTCATAAGTCCCGCAAAATTGTTGTCATGTCCCAAGTCGTTCATCGGGGGCTACCATAACCCAACAAGATTTGGGGTATAATCAAAAACGTATATAGATTTCTTTTTGAAAAAATGGTACTTTTTAAAATAAATAGAAAAAAAACCAAGAGCTGTCAAGCCCAAATGAAAAAAGAAATCAAAGGAGAATATATTCATAAGTCCCCCAAAATTGTTGTCATGTCCCAAGTCCTTCATCGGGGGCTACCATAACCCAACAAGATTTGGCGTATAATCAAAAACGTATATAGATTTTTTTGAAAAAAATGGTACTTTTTAAAATAAATAGAAAAAAAACGAAGAGTTTTCAAGCCCAAATAAAAAATAAAATCAAAGGAAAATATATTCATAAGTCCCGCAAAATTGTTGTCATGTCCCAAGTCGTTCATCGGGGGCTACCATAACCCAACAAGAAATGGCGTATAATCAAAAACGTATATAGATTTTTTTTGAAAAAAATGGTACTTTTTAAAATAAATAGAAAAAAAACGAAGAGTCGTCAAGCCCAAATGAAAAATGAAATCATAGGAGAATATATTCATAAGTCCCGCAAAATTGTTGTCATGTCCCAACTCGTTCATTGGGGGCTACCATAACCCAACAAGATTTGGCGTATAATCAAAAACGTATATAGATTTTTTTTTGAAAAAATGGTACTTTTTAAAATAAATAAAAAAAAAAACCAAGAGTTGTCAAGCCCAAATGAAAAATGAAATCAAAGGAGAATATATTCATAAGTCCCGCAAAATTGTTGTCATGTCCCAAGTCGTTCATCGGGGGCTACCATAGCCCAACAAGATATGGCGTATAATCAAAAACGTATATAGATTTTTTTGAAAAAAATGGTACTTTTTAAAATAAATAGAAAAAAAAAACGAAGAGATGTCAAGCCCAAACGAAAAATGAAATCAAACGAGAATATATTCATAAGTCCCGCAAAATTGTTGTTATGTCCCAAGTCGTTCATCGGGGGCTACCATAACCCAACAAGATTTGGCGTATAATCAAAAACGTATATAGATTTTTTTTGAAAAAATGGTACATTTTAAAATAAATAGAAAAAAACCAAGAGCTGTCAAGCCCAAATGAAAAATGAAATCAAAGGAGAATATATTCGTAGGTCCCGCAAAATTGTTGTTATGTCCCAAGTCGTTCATCGGGGGCTACCATAACCCAACAAGATTTGGCGTATAATCAAAAACGTATATAGATTTCTTTTTGAAAAAATGGTACTTTTTAAAATAAATAGAAAAAAAACCAAGAGTTGTCAAGCCCAAATGAAAAATGAACTCAAAGGAGAATATATTCATAAATCCCGTAAAATTATTGTCATGTCCCAAGTCGTTCATCGCGGGCTACCATAACCCAACAAGATTTGGCGTATAATCAAAAACGTATATAGATTTTTTTTGAAAAAATGGTACTTTTTAAAATAAATAGAAAACAAACGAAGAGTTGTCAAGCCCAAATGAAAAATGAAATCAAAGGAGAATATATTCATAGGTCCCGCAAAATTGTTGTTATGTCCCAAGTCGTTCAGCGGGGGCTACCATAACCCAACAAGATTTGGCGTATAATCAAAAACGTATATAGATTTCTTATTGAAAAAATGGTACTTTTTAAAATAAATAGAAAAAAATCAAGAGTTGTCAAGCCCAAATGAAAAATGAATTCAAAGGAGAATATATTCATAAGTCCCGTAAAATTATTGTCATGTCCCAAGTCGTTCATCGCGGGCTACCATAACCCAACAAGATTTGGCGTATAATCAAAAACGTATATAGATTTTTTTGAAAAAAATGGTACTTTTTAAAATAAATAGAAAAAAAACGAAGAGTTGTCAAGCCCAAATGAAAAATGAAATCAAAGGAAAATATATTCATAAGTCCCGCAAAATTGTTGTCATGTCCCAAGTCGTTCATTGGGGGCTACCATAACCCAACAAGATTTGGCGTATAATCAAAAACGTATATAGATTTTTTTTGAAAAAATGGTACTTTTTAAAATAAATAGAAAAAAAACCAAGAGCTGTCAAGCCCAAATGAAAAATGAAATCAAAGGAGAAAATATTCATAAGTCCCGCAAAATTGTTGTCATGTCCCAAGTCGTTCATCGGGGGCTACCATAACCCAACAAGATATGGCGTATAATCAAAAACGTAAATAGATTTTTTTGAAAAAAATGGTACTTTTAAAATAAATAGAAAAAAAAACGAAGAGTTTTTAAGCCCAAATGAAAAATGAAATCAAAGGAGAATATATTCATAAGTCCCGCAAAATTGTTGTTATGTCCCAAGTCGTTCATCGGGGGCTACCATAACCCAACAAGATTTGGCGTATAATCAAAAACGTATATAGATTTTTTTTGAAAAAATTGTACTTTTTAAAATAAATAGAAAAAAAACGAAGAGTTGTCAAGCCCAAATGAAAAATGAAATCAAAGGAGAATATATTCATAAGTCCCCCAAAATTGTTGTCATGTTCCACGTCGTTCATCGGAGGCTACCATAACCCAACAAGATTTGGCGTATAATCAAAGACGTATATAGATTTTTTTTGAAAAAATGGTACTTTTTAAAATAAATAGAAAAAAACGAAGAGTTGTCAAGCCCAAATGAAATCAAAGGAGAATATATTTATAAGTCCCGAAAAATTGTTGTCATGTCCCAAGTCGTTCATCGGGGGCTACCATAACCCAACAAGATTTGGCGTATAATCAAAAACGTATATAGATTTTTTTTGAAAAAATGGTACTTTTTAAAATAAATAGAAAAAAAACCAAGAGTTGTCAAGCCCAAATGAAAAATGAAATCAAAGGAGAATATATTCATAAGTCCCCCAAAATTGTTGTCATGTCCCAAGTCGTTCATCGGGGGCTACAATAACCCAACAAGATTTGGCGTATAATCAAAAACGTATATAGATTTTTTTGAAAAAAATGGTACTTTTTAAAATAAATAGAAAAAAAACGAAGAGTTGTCAAGCCCAAATGAAAAATGAAATCAAAGGAAAATATATTCATAAGTCCCGCAAAATTGTTGTCATGTCCCAAGTCGTTCATTGGGGGCTACCATAACCCAACAAGATTTGGCGTATAATCAAAAACGTATATAGATTTTTTTTGAAAAAATGGTACTTTTTAAAATAAATAGAAAAAAAACCAAGAGCTGTCAAGCCCAAATGAAAAATGAAATCAAAGGAGAAAATATTCATAAGTCCCGCAAAATTGTTGTCATGTCCCAAGTCGTTCATCGGGGGCTACCATAACCCAACAAGATATGGCGTATAATCAAAAACGTAAATAGATTTTTTTGAAAAAAATGGTACTTTTAAAATAAATAGAAAAAAAAACGAAGAGTTTTTAAGCCCAAATGAAAAATGAAATCAAAGGAGAATATATTCATAAGTCCCGCAAAATTGTTGTTATGTCCCAAGTCGTTCATCGGGGGCTACCATAACCCAACAAGATTTGGCGTATAATCAAAAACGTATATAGATTTTTTTTGAAAAAATTGTACTTTTTAAAATAAATAGAAAAAAAACGAAGAGTTGTCAAGCCCAAATGAAAAATGAAATCAAAGGAGAATATATTCATAAGTCCCCCAAAATTGTTGTCATGTTCCACGTCGTTCATCGGAGGCTACCATAACCCAACAAGATTTGGCGTATAATCAAAGACGTATATAGATTTTTTTTGAAAAAATGGTACTTTTTAAAATAAATAGAAAAAAACGAAGAGTTGTCAAGCCCAAATGAAATCAAAGGAGAATATATTTATAAGTCCCGAAAAATTGTTGTCATGTCCCAAGTCGTTCATCGGGGGCTACCATAACCCAACAAGATTTGGCGTATAATCAAAAACGTATATAGATTTTTTTTGAAAAAATGGTACTTTTTAAAATAAATAGAAAAAAAACCAAGAGTTGTCAAGCCCAAATGAAAAATGAAATCAAAGGAGAATATATTCATAAGTCCCCCAAAATTGTTGTCATGTCCCAAGTCGTTCATCGGGGGCTACAATAACCCAACAAGATTTGGCGTATAATCAAAAACGTATATAGATTTTTTTTGAAAAAATGGTACTTTTTAAAATAAATAAAAAAAACCAAGAGTTGTCAAGCCCAAATGAAAATTGAAATCAAAGGAGAATATATTTATAAGTCCCGAAAAATTGTTGTCATGTCCCAAGTCGTTCATCGGGGGCTACCATAACCCAACAAGATTTGGCGTATAATCAAAAACGTATATAGATTTTTTTTGAAAAAATGGTACTTTTTAAAATAAATAGAAAAAAAACCAAGAGTTGTCAAGCCCAAATGAAAAATGAAATCAAAGGAGAATATATTCATAAGTCCCCCAAAATTGTTGTCATGTCCCAAGTCGTTCATCGGGGGCTACAATAACCCAACAAGATTTGGCGTATAATCAAAAACGTATATAGATTTTTTTGAAAAAAATGGTACTTTTTAAAATAAATAGAAAAAAAACGAAGAGTTGTCAAGCCCAAATGAAAAATAAAATCAAAGGAAAATATATTCATAAGTCCCGCAAAATTGTTTTCATGTCCCAAGTCGTTCATTGGGGGCTACCATAACCCAACAAGATTTGGCGTATAATCAAAAACGTATATAGATTTTTTTTGAAAAAATGGTACTTTTTAAAATAAATAAAAAAAACCAAGAGTTGTCAAGCCCAAATGAAAATTGAAATCAAAGGAGAATATATTCATAAGTCCCGCAAAATTCTTGTCATGTCCCAAGTCGTTCATCGGGGGCTACCATAATCCAACAAGATATGGCGTATAATCAAAAACGTATATAGATTTTTTTGAAAAAAATGGTACTTTTAAAATAAATAGAAAAAAAACGAAGAGTTTTCAATCCCAAATGAAAAATGAAATCAAAGGAGAATATATTCATAAGTCCCGCAAAATTGTTGTTATGTCCCAAGTCGTTCATCGGGGGCTACCATAACCCAACAAGATTTGGCGTATAATCAAAAACGTATATAGATTTTTTTGAAAAAATAGTACTTTTTAAAATAAATAGAAAAAAAAACGAAGAGTTGCCAAGCCCAAATGAAATTTGAAATCAAAGGAGAATATATTCATAGGTCCCGCAAAATTGTTGTCATGTTCCACGTCGTTCATCGGGGGCTACCATAACCCAACAAGATTTGGCGTATAATCAAAGACGTTATAGATTTTTTTGAAAAAATTGTACTTTTTAAAATAAATAGAAAAAAAAACCAAGAGCTGTCAAGCCCAAATGAAAAATGAAATCAAAGGAGAATATATTCATAAGTCCCGCAAAATTGTTGTTATGTCCCAAGTCGTTCATCGGGGGCTACCATAACCCAACAAGATTTGGCGTATAATCAAAAACATATATAGATTTTTTTTGAAAAAATGGTACTTTTTAAAATAAATAGAAAAAAAAACGAAGAGTTGTCAAACCCAAGTGAAAAATGAAATCAAAGGAGAATATATTCATAAGTCCCGCAAAATTGTTGTCATGTTCCACGTCGTTCATCGGGGGCTCCCATAACCCAACAAGATTTGGCGTATAATCAAAGACGTATATAGATTTTTTTTGAAAAAATGGTACTTTTTAAAATAAATAGAAAAAAAACCAAGAGTTGTCAAGCCCAAATGAAAAATGAAATCAAAGGAGAATATATTCATAAGTCCCGCAAAATTGTTGTCATGTCCCAAGTCGTTCATCGGGGGCTACCATAACCCAACAAGATATGGCGTATAATCAAAAACGTATATAGATTTTTTTGAAAAATATGGTACTTTTTAAAATAAATAGAAAAAAACGAAGAGTTTTCAAGCCCAAATGAAAAATGAAATCAAAGGAGAATATATTCATAAGTCCCGCAAAATTGTTGTTATGTCCCAAGTCGTTCATCGGGGGCTACCATAACCCAACAAGATTTGGCGTATAATCAAAAACGTATATAGATTTTTTTTGAAAAAATTGTACTTTTTAAAATAAATAGAAAAAAAACGAAGAGTTGTCAAGCCCAAATGAAAAATGAAATCAAAGGAGAATATATTCATAAGTCCCCCAAAATTGTTGTCATGTTCCACGTCGTTCATCGGGGGCTACCATAACCCAACAAGATTTGGCGTATAATCAAAGACGTATATAGATTTTTTTTTGAAAAAATGGTACTTTTTAAAATAAATAGAAAAAAACGAAGAGTTGTCAAGCCCAAATGAAATCAAAGGAGAATATATTTATAAGTCCCGCAAAATTGTTGTCATGTCCCATGTCGTTCATCGGGGGCTACCATAACCCAACAAGATTTGGCGTATAATCAAAAACGTATATAGATTTTTTTGAAAAAAATTGTACTTTTTAAAATAAATAGAAAAAAAAAACGAAGAGTTGTCAAGCCCAAATGAAAAATGAAATCAAAGGAAAATATATTCATAAGTCCCGCAAAATTGTTATCATGTCCCAAGTCGTTCATCGGGGGCTACCATAACCCAACAAGGTTTGGCGTATAATCAAAAACGTATATAGATTTTTTTTGAAAAAATGGTACTTTTTAAAATAAATAGAAAAAAAAAACGAAGAGTTGTCAAGCCCAAATGAAAAATGAAATCAAAGGAGAATATATTCATAAGTCCCGCAAAATTATTGTCATGTTCCAAGTCGTTCATCGGGGGCTACCATAACCCAACAAGATTTGGCGTATAATCAAAAACGTATATAGATTTTTTTTGAAAAAATGGCACTTTTTAAAATAAATAGAAAAAAAACCAAGAGTTGTCAAGCCCAAATGAAAAATGAAGTCAAAGGAGAATATATTCATAAGTTCCGAAAAATTGTTGTCATGTCCCAAGTCGTTCATCGGGGGCTACCATAACCCAACAAGATTTGGCGTATAATCAAAAACGTATATAGATTTTTTTGAAAAAATGGTAGCCCCCGATCAGAGCTTTGAAGAATTAATTCCTTTTTGAATGAATTCACTACCAATCGAATTCAATTTTCTCTAGAATTGAAGGAATTCCTTTTCTTAAGTAATTCACTGAATTCATTCAACTGAATGCGTTCATCAAACAACAAATTAAAAGAATTAATTGAATTGCAATAGTTCTTTTTATTTAATCAAATGAATTAATTCACCGGTGAACGCGTTCAATTTTATAAATCGAACGGAAAAAAAAGTGAATTAATTCCTTACTGAATTAATTCACCACTGAATTCATTCAATTTCATTTTCATTCAGTGAATTAAAAAAAATAAAATTACATTCAGTGAATTAAAAAAATAATAATAAGTTCACTGAATTGAAAAAAAATAAAATAAGTTCACTGAATTAAAAAAAAAAAATAAAATAAGTTCACTGAATTCAAAGCCTGTTTTCTGCCGTTCAGTAGAAGAAAACAATAATGTACAAATAAAAGTTTTAAATAAGCAATTTTACAGCGTGTGCTAGTAACAAATTAGAAACCGGATGCTGTTTATCAACCTACATGATTCAAAAATAAAGCCTTTTACTATTGAAAATAAAAACTTTACAGATATAGAGCTTTGAAGAATTAATTCGTTAATTCAATTTTTCAATTCTGAATTAAAAATTCGATGAATTAATTCACAAAGCGCCATATATTGAATGGAATTAATTCATATTTGTTTTCGTTCGATTTAGTTTGTTACGAATTAATTCAGTTGCTATAGTACTTTTTATTAAATCAAATAAATTAATTCAATTTTATAAATCGAATTAATTTATATTTATTTACAAATAAAATTTCTAACTAAGCAATTTTACAGCGTTTGCTAGTAAAAATCAACAAATTACATATATATTAAGTATTAAAGAAAACCGATGCACTTTATCAACCTACATGATTAAAAAATAAAGCCTTTTACTATTAAAAATAAAAACTTTACAGATATAGATGAATTTGGAAAAAATATAATTAATTTTTCAAACTTATGCTTCCCCGTAAAATGTAGATAGATGCTTGGCTATGACGTATTTCATTTATACGTTTTAACAATACTAAGAACTCTACAATAGACCACCCATGAACTGTATGAGATTTTCAAAAGTTTTTTTGTTCGCTCCACCAGCAGTTTCCGATAGATTGGGCATAAAAAATAATATGGGTACAAAAATTGGATCTATCGGGGGCGTACAGGACTGGCCTGTATTGAACTTTTGATCCTAAAAATTACTTAAAAACACTTTAAAGCTTTTCTGCGCCATAAGTTCTTAATTTTACGTTTTTTGAAAATATACTATAAAGCAAGGTTGGTTACCGAAACGAATAACGGTAAGGATAACGGTAACGGTATCGAATTTCGTTTGTTTCGGTAACGGTAAAGGTAACGGTATTTAAGATTGATTCGGTAACGGTATACCGTTATCGAAACAGCAATACCGGTACGTACCGGTATTAAAAATTACATTAAAAACATATAAAAACAAGTAAAAACATAGCATATTCTTGCTTTTAAGTCTTAAAAATACAGATTTTAACCTATAAATTCAATGCTGGTAGTTTTAGTAATTAAAATTATTTTCTATAAATTTTGTTGCACTCAAGATTATAAAATAAAAAAGTTAAAAAATTGTCATTTTTTATATAAATTAATAAATACCGGTAAAATACCGGTAACTGCCCATAAAAATAACGGTATCGGTAACGATAACGGTATTGGGAAATTTTTTTAGAGGTATCGGTAACGGTATTCAATTTGAAACGGTATTTTAGCGATAACGGTATTTTAACGATAACGGTAACCAACCTTGCTATAAAGGCATTTTCATGTAGAATAAGAAGATAAACAATTCCTTCATACTATACTTCTACCTAAGTATGATGTATAGTGAAGTTTTAAGGGGACAAAATAAAAAATTTGTGTGAAGATTTCATTTTAAACGACCTTCGTTAAAATTTCGACAGAGACAATTTTAAATTAAAATTTTCAGAACAAGTTCTGAATTTGGATTTCTTGTGTTATTATAAAAAACTCAATTTATCAAAAAACACCCTACTTTTTTATTTTTTAAATATTTAAAAAAAAAAATCTGCAGATAATTTGCATATATTGTTCCATATATGGACATATGATCATATATATGAGCATATATGATCATATAGATATCCAAATATGATCATATATGTTCTGTTGGAATCAAGTAGAGTCCGTTGCAATGTGACTCATTTCCAAATGATCGGACGAGCCAGTGGGTTTCTATACCACTCTTCCTCTGTTAACCTTTACTCTTTATTTTTGTTCGTGAAGTCGGGAAATAAAACAAAACATGTTGGTAAACATTGTAAAAAATGAGAGATTGAGTGTTTTTTTTACACATTTCCCTATATAATAAGCATTGAGGTTGAGTGAGTTTTTTCAGATTTTTAAGAGAATTTTCAGATTTTTAAGAGGATTTAAGAGATTCCAATGTTGCTTCAACATGGAAAAAATTAACGTGCCAACCAGTGTTGCCAAAACTTATTTAGGAAAAAATGCTAGATTTCTTTCATAAAAATGCTAAAAAATGCTAAAAACTAAAAAAATATGCTAGAAAAAATATGCTAAAAAAATTTTTTAAAAAAATGTTTCAATTTGTTAAAAAAAAAGTATTTTAGTGACTTTTTACAATTAAACTGAAAATAAGTCATCTATAGTCGTGAATTCATTTCTTTTTATTAACTAAAATTATATAAAAGTTAAATTAAAAACAACTCAAAAGTTGATTCTTGTAAAAAAAAAAGTTCAAAAGTCCTTTATACTACTTTTATACCTGAGCAAAAACTACCTAGTTTTTGGCTCTTGTAGTTTTTAACTTGTCAAAACTCATACAAAAAAAAAAATCTAGGTGGTTTGTGCACAAGTATAAATGTAGTATTAAAATAAATTTATTATTATTTGATTTCCCAACTGTGTCATTGAAAATATGTTATCTCAAAAAGTTACAGGCGGATAAACAAAAGTACCCCAAATTTTGGCGGGGAAAATGAATTTCCCATTCTGCCTTAACTTATCTACTCCAAATCAATTTAATGGTTTTTATTGCACGCTCTGTTTCCCGTTTACAAATTTCTACATCTTTGGGCTTATCTTCATGAAATTCTTTAAAAAAAATAATTTTCTCGGTCAGGTTTAATACTTTTTGTGGTGTTGGTTTACATTGTAACACCAAAATTCATAAACGCTTTACAAAGTTACAGGAGGTTTATTGAACAAATTTTGTATGAAAAATTTGTTTTGTAAACCTCCTATATCTTTACTAAGTGTTTATGAATTGAGGGGTAAGATTTTTGGTATGATTAAATGAAAAAATGTACAAGTGTTACAGTAAAAAATTAAAATCCACTGAAATTCTTAAGAGATAGGAAAACGCTATTTATCACAAACGCTATCCACATTACCATCTATGACCCAAACCTAAAAAAATCATTAAAAATAGCAAAGATTAAAAACGAACCTTATGAACATTTTGCAATTCTATTAATTCTATTTTAAACTCCATTCTTTAAATTATTATTTTTTTTTACCGAAATTGGAGTATTTTTGTATAAATCACTCCTTCACCATAACAACAACAAAATGTAAAACGAGTAAAAAAGTTAAAGTCGGGCATGCCGATTTAAAATTTTAATATTAAAGTACCATAAAAGAATATTTTTATACTTTTGGAATCATTTTTAAATTTCAATCAATCCAAATCGGTTATATACAATTTTTGCTATTTTTTTTCGAAAGAAATTTTTTTTCTTAACTCTATTAAATATTTTTCTAAAACCTATAACAAACAAAATAACATAACATTGTACTTTTTATTTGGAGAAAAAAATGCTTTTGTAAAAAAAATTATTGCTTCCTTAATGTTGTTCATATTTAAACAAATTTGATAAATTTATAATTAAAAATGATCCCAGAAGTATAAAAATAATTTTTTTTGGTACCTTAGCGTTAAAATTTTTAATAGCGAATATCGCGAATACGAGCGCTAACTTTCAAAAACTGCTATCACCATTGAATTCAGCGTACTTGAATTAGCTTTACCAGTAGGGTTCCCAGCTTGTTAAAATTTGCGACTAGCACAGTGTAATTAATGTGTACGTATAAAAATAGTTCCTAGCACTTACTCTAAAAGTAAAAATAATATTTCTTTTTCATATTCGGTTACATTTAAACTTAAATTGTAAAATAACAGATAATTATTCAAAAACAAGGGTTAGAATAAACTGTGATTTTGAATTATATATTTCAAAATAAATAATAAAATTTGGTGTTATTTTTAACTATATAATGTAGAGAATATAATAAACAACACAAAGAAAACGTAAAATTTAATTAAAATAGTTTTTAAAAAAATAAAAATAAGTAATTAAAAGTACCACTTTTAAAATGTTATTAAAAAAATATAAAAATCCCAGTTCAGTTGTTAAACGAGAACCGTGGAAAGAGGTTATTTAATACTGTTGTTGCGTTTTTATATCGGAAACAACACAATAATATTTTTTATAGCAAAAATTCAAATTAATGCAAAATATTCTAAAAAAAACACAAAATAGGTCCATTCGATTACTGGATAATTTGTACAAATTTGTGCAAATTTTTACTGGATGGCGTTCGTTTACACAAATACTCAGTAAACAGAAAGAAAAAAGAGAGAATAAAGTGACAGTTCTATGCTGAGAGTTTCTAAGTCTTCTTCTTTTTCTTGCAAATTTTTACTGGAAAAATTTTTGCCAGTAAGAATTTGCAAGCAGAAAAAACATATGTTTCGAAAACATATGTTATTTTATTGTAAATAAAAAAAATTATTTTCCAATTATGTTATTTTATGGAAATGCAAAGCAGTGAAACTTTCAAAATAAATTATGGGAAAGATAAAAAACCTTCTAAAAATGTTCTGCTTAAGGTTTAACATCAAAAATTCTCTTCTTTCATAGCGACTAGATAAAATTTATTTGTATATTTGGTGTTGTAATCAGCTGTGTCTACAAACTTGCAAATTGTTGCAAATTTTCTGTTCGCGTACATGTTTGAGAAAATTTTATTTTGAGAGTAAATCTTGTCTTACTCTCTGTAAGTTTGTACTGAGTAATTCTTACTGGACTTGACTGAGAAAAGTAATCGAATGGACCTAATAAAACTGTAAAAAATGCTAAAAATATGCTAAATTTTTTTGGAAAAATGCTGAAAAAAATGCCATATGCTAGATGCATTTTTTCCATGCTAAATGATTAAAAAAAATGCTAAATCTAGCATTAAATATGCTAAATTGGCAACACTGGTGCCAACAAACATTTGTCAATAGTGTCAATTTGGGTTTTTATACCCTACACCACTATGTGGTCAGGGTATTATTTTAAACTAATAGTGATAGTTAATATGGTTTATTTTTTTAAAATATAGTGTATTTTAACAAAAATAATATACATTTAAATTAACAAGAACGGTGAAAATGAATTATATATTATTTGCAAAATTTTCAAATAATATTAACAAAAATTATTAAAAACATAAGTTGAATTATATATTATTTGTATAATAAAATAAATTATTTAAAAAATTTTAAAATAATATTAACAAAAATTCAACTGCTGTGAAAAGAATTTACTACATTCATTAAAAAACCCCTAAATGGAAAATCAAACTTGACAACACTGATCAAAGAAGTTTTTTTCAAAAGCAAAAAACGAAAAAATGTTTCTCAAAATGCTCTTCAGACTCATTTTTTCTCTTAACAACATTATCAACATGTTTTCTTAGCCTTTGCCAAGTTCGCCACACAACAACAAACTTTGGTGAGGACGGTAGTCTCTCTATAGGTTTATACTTGTTGGACGAGCTAAGAAAATTAGGACAACATTTTTAAAAATTTCCAATTTGGTACAATTTAAAAAATTACAATAAATTTCAAACCCTGTACTCGATTTTTAAAACGAAAAGTGTTTTTGCATTTACAGATGATAGTCGTCCTTTAAAGAGATAGCTTATCTTCTGACCATTCCTAATTTTACCTAGATTGTGCATTAAGTAAATTGTGTTTAGAAATCTGGGTTCTAATACATAAACCATTCTTTTCTCTAAAATCTACATTCAATATTTGATAAGAAAATAGTTGCGGAATCTAAGGTTTTCATCCTCTGATCCTAGGCACAGTTCAAGCCCTGACCATTCCCATATTTTCCTGGAAAGCGCTCGTAAAATTTTTATTTTTAAATTTTTAGCATATAAAAATAAAATATATGGACAACGTTTATGGTCGGTTGAAAGCCCCATGGCGATTCGCCAATATTGGACATACCTGAAAATATTGTCGGGCTCTTGTAGATGCCATGGGTATGTGTCCCATAATCCAATTCATCGGAGGAGCGGAGAAAATGTACGGCCATATTTTTCAAATTTGCCAAAAATTAAAATTTATGAATGACTTTGAAAGACCTTTTGTAGTACACAACGGCGATTCGCCAAAATGGGACATACCTACCTTAAAATACTCTTGGACTCAAGTAGAGTCCTTTGGAATTGTTGCGGTGGTCCTAGTCTATGGGGGCCCCGAGATACCATTCGCCTGTTTGGCACCCGTTCTAGTGCGCCCCTGCGCGCAATTTGATGGCCGGACGCAAAAAAAAAATTTTGAGTGCCGACGTCTTAGGGTTAACGATTTATGGGCACTATTCGGTATGGCCAATCGCCGAGAAAAAGAAGAAAAAACCCCTAAGTGGCCGTGCCCCACACAATTCGTTTTTTTTTATTATACCCTACACCACTATGTGGTCAGGGTATTATAAGTTTGTGCTGATGTTTGTAACACCAAAAAATATTGGTCGTAGACCCACCTTATAGTATACCGATCGGCTCAGAATTTTTTTTTATTTCGATTTAACGATGTCCGTCTGTCTGTCTGTCTGTCCATGCAATCTTGTGCGCACTCTACAGGTCGCAAATATTAAGATATTTAATGAAATTTGGTACGCAGACCTATGTTGGCCCAAGGACGAACAAGTTTGATTTTGGTGAACATCGGTCCATGTTTAGACCTAGTGCCCATATAAGGGTCCTACCAAAATTATACTGTTTATACGCTGCAGGTCGTAAATATTAAGATATTTTGATGAAATTTGGTACACGGACCTATATTGGCCCAATAACGCAGCCTATTGATTTTGGTGAATATCGGTCCATGTTTAGACCTAGTGCCCATATAAGGGTCCTACCAAAATTATACTGTTTATACGCTGCAGGTCGTAAATATTAAGATATTTTGATGAAATTTGGTACACAGACCTATATTGGCCCAATAACGCAGCCTATTGATTTTGGTGAACATCGGTCCATGTTTAGACCTAGTGCCCATATAAGGGTCCTACCAAAATTATACTGTTTATACGCTGCAGGTCGTAAATATTAAGATATTTTGATGAAATTTGGTACACAGACCTATATTGGCCCAATAACGCAGCCTATTGATTTTGGTGAACATCGGTCCATGTTTAGACCTAGTGCCCATATAAGGGTCCTACCAAAATTATACTGTTTATACGCTGCAGGTCGCAAATATTAAGATATTTTGATGAAATTTGGTACACAGACCTATATTGGCCCAATAACGCTGCCTATTGATTTTGGTGAACATCGGTCCATGTTTAGACCTAGTGCCCATATAAGGGTCCTACCAAATATATACTGTTTATACGCTGCAGGTCGCAAATATTAGGATATTTTAATGAAATTTGGTGCGCTGACTCACGTTATAGAAAATGTTGACACAAGCCTCATTTTAACCCATTCGAATTTCGGATCCAAACATTAGTTGGGTTTTAACCAGACTGGTGTAGGGTATTGTATAGTCGGCATGCCCGACTTTAACCTTTTTACTCGTTTTATATTTCATTTGGTAATGGGTTTTTTTTGAATATGCACTCAGGGAATTATGTAGGTAAAATCAACTGCAAATGACAGTTAAAATAACTGCATTTGCACTTAAAAAGGTGTAGACTACATTTGCAGTTAAATTAACTGCAATATGAAGTTATTTTTAACTGTTAAAAATCAACTGACAAATGTAGTAAAAACAACTACAAATGCAATTGAAATAACATACATGCAAATTATTGTAAAACTGTACAAACAACTGCAAATGTAGTTAAAAAACATAAATAAAAATTATTTTAAAAATTATTAATTTAATATAAAACAAATTTATGTAAACACTCCTAACTTAATTTTATTCTATTTAAAATTGAGAAATCAAAATTTACACTAATGTCACTTATATTTTTCACTAGTAAGATATTGTTGTAGATGTCCGTCTGTGAGGGATGAAATATGGCGTTGTTTGGCTTCCTTTTTTTCTCCAGGTAGAAAGAGATGAGAATATAAAAAAACTGAAAGAAAATAAATCCAATAATTTTTAATAATCCCGTAAATAAATTTATATTATAAAACTTACCTTATTATTTTAATAACTTAATAAAAAATATATAAACTTTTCCGTATTACGCGTCCTCACTCTTTGGCGTTGTTTTATGACTAAGACAAGAGAAAACATGTTCTACTCATATTCTTTCACTAGAAATTTTTAAACAAGCGCGTCATACACATGCTCCTGATTGCTTCATGTGTGTGCACACACTTGAAAATATAAGTATTTGTAAAAAAAATTCAAAATAGCTGCATAAAATAAATGTTACTACAATGTGGTAGTTTTTGTAGTTAGTTTGAAAAAATAACTGTCAAAACCATTGAAATATTTTGCTCTAAGTAAATTAACTACAATTGTAGGTAAAATAACTACAACCCCATTACTACACAAATAACTGTCATGTAGTAACTGCAGAACTTTTCTGAGTGTGGGACGAGCCAATAATGATATATTTTTTTTTCATTATTTCAAATTCCCACCCATTACCGGCTCTCAGGTTGTGATGGGCCACCATTGCATCGGAGGATGGCCAATCCTCGGTGGACACCATCGGCAGCAGGGAAGACACTCAGGTGGCCGAGTATTACCACAGTCAACCCCGGACTCTGCTGAAAATAGAAGGGAAATAAAATAAATTATTAACAAAATAGAAAAAACCATGTGTCGGAACGATACCGCCTTACCGCGATGAATATGTATACTGAAGTTGAAGTAACTTCAGTACGCATTGACGAGGTCCAGAAAAATCTGCAAATAGAAAAGGAATAGTGAAATATTAATGGGAAAATGAAGAAAATTGGCTGAAAATAGATAGAATTTTAATTAAATATTAGTTTGACAAAAATTACTTACCTTGTTTACCTTTTTACAGAATTTGCTGAATTATGTGTACGTAGTTGTATTAAAAGAGTACTATGAGGGTTGGGAGTAGGGTTGTGGATTTCCCGGACTTTTTTATTTCCCGGGAAACGGGAATGAAAAAATTTGATTCCCGGGATTCCCGGGAAATATTTTTAAACAAAATTGTTAATGAAAACCACCTATATACGTAATTTTTGTTAAAAAAAAAACACTATTTCAGTACAAATGCAGTCTGTGTAGTGAGAATTCAAAGTAAAAAATATCAGAATGTTGAACATTAGATTTCACGTAAATTACTCGCAGCACTGCCAAATGAATTGCATGATTCCAGCAGAAAGCACCTACTACTGGACTGTCGGAAACAAACCGGTTCAACACACTTGGCCCATTAGATATGGTGGCCACAATGTTATTTTCCAAAGACAAATAAAACTCTTGTAGTCTTATTTCTACAATTCTTCTTATTTCATCAGCATTACATCATCCTGATATATAAACCAACTCCAGGTTATAAAATGAATTATATCCGGTTATACATATGTTCAAATATCTCTTTTGTGATATTCTTGTCCACTCATCTAAGATTTCTTTTATCATGATATCTTTTACATGATTGTAGTAATTTAATATAATGTTCTTTACATCGGTTTCATTTTTTTGCAATGGCAGGTTTTTATTATAAAAACTTTCTCGAATAAACGAAGATCTAGTTATGGTGCGGATTGACTGCGGCTAATTTGGATACCATTTCAGGAAATGTTTACCCTACCATAAAACCTTTAATGCCTATTCAGCTTACACTGTTTTCTTCGGGTACTTTGCTAATTTTAGCTGAAACGTGATTCTTGTTGTTGTTTTCTTCAAGAGAAGTTGCATGACCATCAATTTTTTTTTTTTTTTTGTGAACCAAATTTAGATGTCGGATAACCAATTTTAGATACCTCCGTTAACCATTAGTCTTTTCTTTTCACATTTATTAACGAAAACGTTATTTATAAAATTATTGACCCTTAATATAAAGGAGTATTTTAAATTTAAAGTCGACTTTATTTTTAATCAAACGGTTTTGTTCATTTTGTGTATGAAAACCTTACAAAAATATTTATATTTTCAAATATTTTGATTGGTTGAAAACAAATTAACCAATCAGAATGCTCCAAAAATAAACCAAGTCAAGGTATACTGCCACCCAATATTTTAACTAAAGTCGACTTTACCTAAATTATACATTTGAAAAATTTAGATAGTAAGGGCGATTATTTGTAAGAAACAAAGCTTTTTTTTCATATTTCTTTTAAACATTTTACCAAGTTTTTAGGTTTTACTACTTAAATTTTGAATAAGTTATAATAAATGTGTCAAATAAATGTATTCCCTTTTAAAAGATTTTAACAATGACATTTTTGTTTTGGTATTTAAAATGTTTTTTATGACTAAAATTAAAAAATCCTATTCGAAACAAAAAAAATTTTAAAAATTTAATATTTTTAAAATTTCCCGTTTTCCCGGGAAATATTATATTATTATTTTATATTATATTCCCGGGAATTCCCGGCAAACTTTTCTCGGGATTTCCCGGAAATTCCCGCCCGGGAATTCCCGAACCCCAAACCCTAGTTGGGAGGAAAAGGCAGGGTATGAACTATTTTTGTTAGTGCCAAATTTATAGCAGAACGTTTTTATGAATGAAAATCCGTTGCGTTTTATTTTCAATTTTGAACAGATAAAAATGGTTTGAATCTGGAATTGCAGGAGAATGAACCAAATGAGACAGAATAAATAGAAAAGGATAGCAATCATATAAGTCTTTTAGTAAAATACTAGAAAATATGTAGAAAGGGATAAAGTCATGAGCAAAAATTTAGATATACAGAAAAATTAATTTTTATTTATTGGTATATAGCTAGAACTACATAGTTAAAAATTGGTTCAGCCATCTTTTTGTGAGGATGCCTAAGAAAGGCGCGAAGTAAAGTGGTCGTAGGGGTTAGGTTGAATGGGAGCCCGCCAGAACGGCGAGTTCACTCGGAGGCCATAGGGCCCATTGTGATTCCCTTAGTTTTCCCCACATGGAAAGAAATACCACGACCCGAGAAATCTAGAACCATCCCGATCCCCTTAAAAAGTTCGCAAGACCAGACAGAGAAACATCGCGTAGACTGTCCAGGTCGTCGAAGAACCTGCACCCGAGATATCTGAGTCGCCGTTCCTTCAGTCCCGGACATTCACAAAGCAGATGATGCACTGTCTCCTCCTCCTCCTCGTCCCCACAGCCCCTGCAGTAGTCCGCCTTGGTGCAACCCCAACGCGCAGTCATTCGGCCTATCGCGCAGTGTCCCGTTAGAACTCCTACAAGCATCCCGACCGTCCGCTTGCCAAATCCAAGAAGAATCTTTGTCCTCCCCGGATCTGGCAGTGGCCATAGGGTCCGAGATATCCTACAATTGGTCAAGGTTGTCCACCTTGCCCTCGTCTCCCTATCCGATATACACCGAATAGCTCCACCAGAGGAACCAGGACCTCCGTCTGTATAGGGTCCTCAACCGACTCGGAGCCATTCCTCGCACACTCGTCAGCCCGCTCGTTCCCCGCAATCCCAGCGTGTCCAGGGACCCACGCCAGCCTTACCGAGTGCCGACAATTAGTATTGTCGGCACTCGTAAGTGCTCTGCAATTAGTATGAAAAAGAAGTTTCCTACAGTAACAAGTAATAAACTAAAGTTAAAAGCCGGTAAAGAAATTATATGAAATTGAATGTTATTTTTTTAATTACGGTGTTATTTTTTTTAATTACCTAAAGATTTAAAAACAAATTAAGTAAGCATTAGAAAGTGAGATGTGTGAAAATTTAAAAAAATATTAATGTGCATTCAAATTCATAGGGTCCTGTTTTTTTGGTATATTTTTATAAGGTGAACCACCAACTACATATCCGTGTAAATTTTCCCTGAGAAATTATACTAAATATTTGGAGAACGTAAGTAGTTTTGGGAAAATTGTATGGTGGAGAAAAAAACTTTAAGTGGTGAATTTTTTTTATTAGTTGGGACTGGCTTCCATCTGGAGCAGGGCCAGCCAGTACAGTGACATTTAAAGTGGAGGCCAAACGATTCAGGGAATCACCCACCAAAGTTCTCCTGAAAAAAAGGATTTGAAGAGCAGATTAAAATTCGATCTTTTTGTGAAGAAGTAAATATTACCAGGTAACCTTTTTTTTGTTGAAGACACTTAACAACCGGCGTGACAATAGATCAAGGCATACAGTTAATAGAAATTGGTCAGAAGCGCAGCTGTTCAGAAAAGAAAGGAAGCATAATTAGGAAAATTTTAGTGTCAGTGTTAAGTTATGTTATATTTATATCAATGCATGTTAATTTAAGTTTACGTATCTAGTTTAGGGACGGACTGAAATAGTTACGGACGGTGAAATTGCCCAAAATACCCAAAGATAATAAAATAGTTTTTTTTTGTTTTACTTTCTTTTTTTGGTTAAGAGTTAATTCCACAATAATAGTGGTAGAAAAATTCAAAAAAAGGAATATTGAAAGAATTAGTATTCAATTGTAAGGTTTAAGGGAGCTCCTTCAGGCCACTTAAATTTTAGTAAAAATCATATCCATATCCCGGAAATAGGGCAACGATATACCCGCATTATTGTGAATCAGCCGTTGACAAAAAAAAAGTACGGCCAGTTTTGAATATTGTAAAAATTTTAAGTGTTGGGTATTACGGTGTCATATCACTGAACGCGTATCAACGCATATCAACGCGTAAATTGACTTAAGTATTTTAATTCGTTATATGGCTGTTTTTGTTTATGTTTTCTATATGATTATGACATTAGATGGTTAGTGTTCTTTTTATATAACAATGTACTTTATACTTACTAGGACTTCAGATTTTCTTAACATATATATAAACAACAAATTTAAATTTTTATTAAAGAGATTAATTTTATTAGTTAAAAAAAAAAATTAGAAGTATCAATAATATTAAATTCATAGTTTTTAAAGTTTTTTTTTGCGTCTTTTGGCGTTAACATATTTAAATAGACAATATAACATTTTATTTTGTTTTGATGTCCAGAGTTACCATTTTTTTGTATTTTTTGAATATTCCTGTATTACAGGGCTCGTTAGTTGGTCTTATAGACCTTTCGTTGAATTGACGGTTATATTTTGGAAAAATTTAAAATCTCTAATTATCTGAAAATATAAAATATTAAAGCTAAACAAAAATTATAGAATAGGTTGTATTAAGGTAGGTTTAGCAAAATTAGGATTTATAATAATAAAATTATGTATTGGAATTAAGAAAATTTAAATAATGTTTGAGTAAATTTATTTGCAGGGGAAGTTAATAAAAGGTAAGTGGTGAAAGTGTGAGCGGAGTAAAGGGGTCATTATATATACGTATGATGGAGATAAGTGACCAAGGATGGGTAGGGCGGCTGGAGGACTACATCTTCCTCCCACTCCAGATGTGTTTTGTAAAAGAGTAGAAGTTTTTGTTCGTTTTTGTTTGTAATTGGTATGGTCCTTATGGGCTAGGGTTGAGGGATGGTAACACACCCAGAGAGGTCTGACGGGAGCTAGTCGGCCACATCCCCTAGCGCCACCTAGAGGGTTCATAACAATGTGGCGCCCAAACGGAAGAATTTCGGCGTCATAGACGCCTCCAAACAGTATAATTTTTCGTTGCGTAAAAGACCTACACACAGTACTATAGACCACTAGTTTATTTTGAAAATAGCCTATCGAGTTCTGTTAAATGAGGTCAGAAAACAAGGTAACAACCCTTGTAGCCGTTCTGGATAGTAGACCAGGAGTCCGATGTACAAGGACCTGTTGCTTTGGATTCTGGAGGAATTTAGGGGAAATTCGTTTTATGCCAGTGGGGGTCACTGATTGTTCATAGGAGTTCGGCTGAAAGCGACCCTATTAGTACACAATGTCCTCCATCTTTTATATAAAAATTTTTTATTAGTTACAGCTTGAGATTAGTTCATGGAGCAGTATTCGAACTGTCCAATAGCCGCTCAGGACTAGGGCCTAGAGGTCTGGTGTATCGGAAGGGGTAATGACTGGCCTTTGGTGCGAAAATGACATGCCAAGGCATGAACTATATCGTTTATTTTTTTTGCATTTTTAGTTAGTGTATCGAATGACACATCATTGGAGAAGCTCTTCAAACGAGAGTCAATATTAAAGTAAACCGCACACACCACCACTTTTTATTAACAACCCCTACTATATGAATGTAATTAACCCATTGATTTATTATAAACCCATTGATTATTTACTTATTTATTTTATTTATATTTTATTTATACTTTATATATTATTTTATCTGAGATTAGTTTAGGAACTGCACTTTAATATTAATTTCGATAGTTAGTTTTATTAGTCTTAGGTATATATTAACGGTTACGTTTTTTTTAAGTATTTGAAAACAGACAATTCGAAAATTTTAATTTTTTCATAAGAAAAGGTCAATTGTATGTTTTATATATTTTTGTATGTCCTAAGTTAAAAAAAAAAGTTTTTTTGTAGTTTAATATATTTTTTTATATACTCGTATTATTGCACGAAATTATTTAAATTTTCACACAAATTTTTTTTTTTGAAAAATTTTTTTTTAGTGGCTTTATTTAGAGTACATTTTTTTAAAGATTTTATTTTGTTATTCAGTAGTTTGGAGAACTTAAGTCTCGATTATTCAGGTTATGACAACAAAATCTGAAGGCCAAGTAGGAGATCAGATAAATACGAGAACTAGGAATAGAAAACGCGGAGCCGGTTTTGACTCAAATAGATCATTTCAACATACTCAACCGAAAAAGCCTAGGAGAAAACCACCCAGACCGACAATGTCGAATACGGAGGGTAATGTTCAAATGAATTCAGGAGGAGGTCAAATAACAGATTTGTCCAACTCTATAATAGCCGGAGGTCCAGGAACTTCTGGAAACCCACCAACCGATAACGGTTTCAGAGCAACATCGGCAAACAACAGTGAGGTAGTTGACGATATAGCGCCTGAAGTTAGAGATATGGTAGTAGGTGAGGCTTTGATAGTACGCAGATCTTTGGAAGAACAAGTAAGAGAAATGGTTCAGGGAGAGATGGTAGATGTGAGAAAATCGTTAGGTAATTTAGAGAAGGCGTTAAGAGAACTTTCTCAGGCGACATTGCGAAAAGAGCCAGTGGCGGATATCGGTATTACCACGACTGGCATAGAATCTAATCGTAATGTCAATATGGCACCGAACTCTATGAACGGACTGGTAGCAAATCGACCCATGGGTACTACTGCCGGTAATCAGGGTGCTACGAATGTACAGCCGTCAATAGGAACATCACAGAATATATCAGTTTCAAGTGTTCAAGGTATCGAACAAGCGCAAAGGGATAGTTTTAATCTTAATCGCGTGAATAACCCCACAGTGGCGAGCAACATACCGGTTGCAAACCGCGCTGTAGGCAATTTTTTTTTTAAATTTTATACCAACAGATAACCAGAACGTTTTTCAAACAACCCAGGCAGCAGGTGCAGTTCATGCATTGCCTAATGCCGGTTCGAATGGGGCTAGAAACTTACCAATGAGAGAAAATGTAACAATACCAAATCAGCCCGTAATTTATCCATTTTACAATTACATTCCGTCGAGTAGTACGAATTCTGCAAATGGTTATCCCCAGCCAAATATGCCAATAAACGGTAATATGATGTATCCAAATATTCCGAAAACTTGGATTAGAATTGATAAGTGGGGTCTGAATTTTGATGGCAATTCGATGCGGTTGAGTGTTGAAGATTTCATATTTCGAATTGAGCGTTTACAGGCATATCTTTTGATGAAGTTTTATTGCTTTCGGGCCCAGCCAAAGATTGGTACTGGTTATTTATGCAGACCCATTATGACGTAAAATGGCCAGGACTTAAACAGGCCTTACTCAGTCAATATCAGACATCGCGTTCGAATTTTGAAATCATGCGAGACTTAGTAGAAAGAAAACAACAACAAAATGAATCAATTGATAAATTTTTCCAAGTTATGTGTCAATTACGTGCTAGATTAATTCAATCAATACCTGAATATGATATGATTAAAATCCTAAAACGGAACATTAAAGAAAGTGTAGCCCGAATCGTTTATCCAATTGGTGTATCGTCGGTAGAAGAACTTAGAATTGAATGTAATGAAGCCGAGCGAAATTTTCCTAGAAGAGACTTAAGAAACATGCAACCACAATCCAGGCCAATAAGACAAGTAAACGAAATGTATGTAGATCAATACGATTACCAAACTGAAGTTGAAAACCATCCATCAATATATGAAGAATTGGCTGCTGTTCGCCTTAACCAACAACAAAAACAACCGATCGTATGTTGGAACTGCAAAATTCAGGGTCATATTTTTAAGGAATGTCCTTCAAAGGAAAGAACCATATTTTGTTATAGATGCGGGAAACCGAATGTCATCACACCTGAATGCCCAGTTTGCCAACAGGGAAACTCCAAACGGGGCGTGGGAATGATGGGGGGGCCCGCGTCGTGCCGAAAACCCTGCATCCTCGAAGGATTAGAAAAAGATCGTAATATTATTAAGAAAGATTAAGAGTGCAAATACAATAGGGTACTTATCCGGAATTAGGCATTATATCCCCACGGAGATTAGGAAACAGAATTATGATAGGGTTAGGGCACGTATTTTTAATTCCGAGTTAGGACTTAAAACACCATCTAAGCGTATTATAAAGATTAGGGATAAGTTTGCTGAACGCCGACAATTAAGACGTTATATTGTAGAATCTATCCATAGGGCCACCAGTGTAAACATGGATCCCCGAGTTTTTGTTAAGGTTATAGTAGGTGACCAACAGCTAAGTGCTATTGGATACAGGAGCATCTTATAGGATCCCTTAAGGATCCTATTAAAATTTTAATTTATTTTTATATTTTTATAAAAACTTTTTATTTAGAAAATCCAAAATTATAATGAAATTTTTTTAACAAGAATTTTTTAGATAAATGACAATGAATATTTGTTTGAAATTATTTTTATGAACAAGCATTTTAGCATGTAGTGTTGGGACACTACATAACTTCCTCCCTCAGAAAAGAATATTGTAAATCAAACGGTTACTCAGAATCAAGATCTGAAATAGATAAGGCACAAATTTTATTGACAATTATTCAGATGCTTATCTCATTTAGGAGAAAATCTATGATAAACAAGCGATTATACCTAAAAATGTAAACAGTTATTAACTGTAATAGGTACATCTTTGAAATTGACTCTATCCTAGATATAGAATAGGACAAAAAAAAAATCTGCAGTACAGACTTGATTACTCTTACAAGCGAATGCTCATTTTTCATCAATGTATTGCAAACCAGATGTGTGAATTTAATTATTACGACTTAAGGCAACTTTCATGCTAAAAGGTAAAATAAACTCACATGAAATAAAATTTGTGTAGATTGGTATAAATGTCAAATTACGCCGCTATCAATGTCTTCGACGTCTTTTTTTTATTTTCTGAGGGAAGTCACATATTTTGTAGAATATAGAAAATGCCACCAGAAACGTTAATTCTTATTTTAAAAAGGATTAAAGTAACGCGAAAAAAATGGATTTATATTTTTTTTACGAGTTGTTGAATGAAGACATGAGATTTTGAATTGTATAATTTAGGCTCCAGATGTTCAAATGATTACACAGTCTTGATATTCAGAATAATGTATCTGTCTGTTTACACAATTCGATTCAGAAATGATGAGTTTGTATTAGTTGTAAACTTGAAAATTCCAATTGCATTCCGATGGATACAGTTACAGGTACATGATGATTAAACTTAGCAAATGTGTTTTCATCTAAAAGAGCACAGAATTTTCGAATTTTGTAATATCCACAACATTAGTTAGATTTGCGGTTCGTTTTTGCAGGATCGCCAATATAGGATCCCTTAAGGATCCTATTAAAATTTTAATTTATTTTTATATTTTTATAAAAACTTTTTATTTAGAAAATCCAAAATTATAATGAAATTTTTTTAACAAGAATTTTTTAGATAAATGACAATTAATATTTGTTTGAAATTATTTTTATGAACAAGCATTTTAGCATGTAGTGTTGGGACACTACACATCTGTTAGCATTTTGGGCAGGGGATGTAGAGAACTTATCCAGGATTTAGAGTTAAGTGTTCTCCCAATATTAACCAACGTGAAAACTGCCAGTGGTCAGCTACATCGAATACTTGGCAAAGTAAAGTTATCCATAAAGTATAAAGAGCAGGAGCATCAAATGTTGCTGTATCTTTGTCCTGATTTGGAACAGGTCCTCTACTTAGGCATAGATTTTTGGAGAATTTTCCGCTTGGCCCCTGAAATCATAGGTGTAGAAGCAATAGATTTGGATAAGGTTCAGCAAGATTTTGTAGATGATAGATCAGAATACCGATTAGGACCACATGAACTTACAATTGAACAAAAGGCAGAATTGGAGAAGGCAGTAATAAGTTTTAATACGTTTGAGGAGAAGGGTTTAGGCCGTACATCGCTAGAAAAGCATACGATTACTTTGGTAGAGGGCGCTGTACCGGTCAAAGACAGATATTATCCGATTTCTCCAGCCGTCCAAGAGATAACATACAATGAAATTGATATGATGTTAAAATTAAATGTCATCGAAGAAAGTGAAAGTCCATGGAGCAACAGAACGACAGTTGTCCGAAAGCCAGGAAAAAATCGTTTTTGTTTGGATGCTAGGAAGCTTAACAAATTGACCGTCAAAGATGCATATCCTCTTTAAAATATTGATGGCATTTTAAACAGAATCGACGAAACGTATTTTATAAGCAGTGTAGATTTGAAATACGCATTCTGGCAGATCGAGCTCGACGATGAAAGCAAAGCATTTACGGCATTTACAGTAGCTGGTAGACCGCTTTATCAATTTAGGGTAATGCCGTTCGGGCTGTGTAATGCGGCCCAACGATTATGCCGTCTTATGGTTAAAGTGGTCCTACAAAAATTAAAGGAAAATGTTTTTATCTACTTAGACGATTTATTGGTTATATCAAGTACATTTGAGGAACATATTAAGCTTTTAAATGAAGTGGCTAAATGTCTTCGAGAGGCAAACCTTACAATAGGACTGAAAAAGTCTCAATTTTGTTTTCAAGAATTGAAATATTTAGGTTTTATTATAGGCGGCGGAATGTTGAAAACTGATCCCGAAAAGATCCGTGCTATTCGTAGTATTAAATTGCCGAAAACCACAAGAGAGGTTCGCAGCTTTCTAGGAACTGCCGGATGGTATAGGCGGTTCATCAAAGACTTTGCCACAATATCCGCACCACTGACGGACACCTTAAGGAAATCTAAGAAATTTGTGATGACCCCCGAAGCCATTGAAGCGTTTGAAAAACTAAAAAGGGCACTCACCACAGCTCCAGTTTTAAGACACGTTGACTTTACAAAATGGTTTTATATACAATGCGATGCATCGGACTATGGAATAGGAGCCGTTCTGTACCAATTAAACGGTGAAAAGGAAGAGCATCCGATCGCATTTTACTCACAAAAGTCAAAGAAACTATAGTGTGACAGAGAAGGAGTGCTTGGCAGCGGTAATGGCGATTCGAAAATATAGGCAATACGTTGAAATGATGCCTTTCACAGTTGTGACAGACCACGCAAGCCTAAAGTGGTTGATGACCTTGAAGGACTTGAGTGGGAGATTAGCTAGATGGTCCTTACAATTGCAAGCGTATGATTTCGAAATCATTCATCGAAAAGGCTCTGAGAATGTCGTAGCTGATATGCTGTCACGTTTGCCACTGGATTGTGAAATCAGTGAAGTAGGGTTAGAGAGAAGTGATCTTTTAGATTTTGAAACCACAGAGTTCGAAAGCGAGGAGTATCTAGAACTTATGAAGAATATACAGCAAAATTTAGAACATTTACCTGACTTAAAAATAGAAGATGGAATGATATTCAAAAAAACAGCATGCGATCAAAACCTTGGAGATGATTTTAAATGGAAATTGTGGATTCCAACAAGTATCTCACACGCTATTATTGAAAAGGCTCATAATGCAAACACATCAGCTTATGGTGGAATTTCAAAAACGCTTGAAAAAGTGAAACGATTCTTTTATTGGCCTAGGGTGACAAGTCAAATCAAACAATATGTGAAATCGTGTCAAATATGCATAAATTTGGAGTACCATAGGTGATTCATAGCGATAACGGCGCACAGTTTACTGCAAAGGGATTTCAAGAAATGATAGAGGCGTATAAAATAAGGCATATGAGAACCGCTCCCTATTCACCACAATCAAATGCGTCAGAGAGGGTGAACCAATCACAGGGACTGGGATTTATATTTATCGGAAATAGAATGCGCATTGAGAAATTCAGTTCATTCCGCTACAGGAGTTACTCCATTTTTTGCTCTTTTTGGATTCCATATGTTTTCAAGTGGTTCTGATTATAGACTTGCGAGAAAACTGTTATCATTGTCAGATCATGAGATAGGTAAATTGGAGCGAAACGAGAAACAGGAATTATTAAGAGAGAAAATGAGGATAAATATGAATGAGGCTTTTGAGAAAAGTGCCGAGAGATATAATAAGCGGGCACGGAATATTAGGTTCATACCAGGTCAGGAAGTGTACCGAAGGAACACGGTTTTGAGCAATTTTAGTAAAAATATTAACGCTAAATTTTGCAGAAAATTTTTGAAGTGCAGAATAGTAAAACCAGTGGGTAATAATATGTATGAACTGGAGGATATGCAGGGGAAACCGATAGCGGTATTTCATGTAAAGGATATCAAAGCCTAAAGGTGCAAACTATTGAAAAACGGAAAATGAATCTGTAATAAAGGGTCTAAATCGTTGCAATAGGACAATAGCAAAGACAATTTGTTATTAAGAGCCTACTTTTAATTAAAAGTTGTGTTTTTACTAATATATATAATTCGCGCAATACCCGGGGAAATAGATTTTCTGTTGCGATAAAATGTATATATAAGTGTATATATACATATTTTTAAGTTACTTGGTAAAATTTTCAAATACCACGTGCTTTTGTTTACATTTATAGCTCCACGTGCTTTTGTTTACATTTATAACCACCACGTGCTTGTCTGCTGTGTGTTATATACTGTCAGCTGTTATATACGAGTACTAACTATTACTTGTTAGAACTTGTTAACTCGAGTACTTGGATCTTGTTAACTCAAGTACTGGGATCTTGTTAAATTCACTGTCGTCAAGTACTTGGATAACAAGATCCAAGTACTCGAGTTAACAAGATGTAAAAAGTAATCGTTAGTACTCGTATATAACAGCTGATTTTTGTGTAAATAACAAACAGCAGAGAAGCACGTGGTCGTTATAAATGTAACAAAACGCACGTGGTGGTATAAATGTAAACAAAAGCACGTGGAGCTATAAATGTAAACAAAAGCACGTGGTATTTGAAAATTTTACCAAATAACTTAAAAATATGTATATATACCAAGGTTGGCAACCGATACCGTTATAATACCGTTATCCGTTTCAAAACCCTTTCAAATTGACAACCGATACCGATACCAATACCGAAATTCTTGATTTCAAAAAATACCGGTATTCAAAAACCTTTTCCCTTAATACCGGTATCGCACCGGTATGGAATCGGTTTTAAAAGATTGTTTTTTTTCACGTTTTTAGCAAAAATACAAATTTTTTTAATACAAAATTGTTAAACAATTAAACTTTATTATCCATTGTTAATAGAAAATCGTGTTATAAATTTAAAGTGCGGTTATCAGCCTTTAGTTTGCATTGGCAACATTGTTTTTAATTTATTTAACTTCACAAATATTCTCTAACTTGTGACAAATTTTGTAAATATAATTTAATATATAAACTGGTTTCTTAAACCTTTAATTGAATTTACAGTTTCTTTTAGAGAATCCTTTTATTAATTTTATAACTTTTTTTTTTATTTTATTATATGATCTCAATACAAATATAAAATATTTGTAATGAATCAACTTGTGTTCCGAAAATCAAAAACAAAAAAAAACACTCTAATATAGGGCCTATATTCTGCAAAATAACCATTGGTACTTTTTTGTAAGAGAGCATAACTTAAATGCCTTTATTCCCTTATTTTATTTAACAACGGTTATATATATATTAGAGCGGGTCGATTTGTAGGGAGTGAAAAAATTTACCAATTTCCCTATGATTTCCGTATTCTATGGGTTATTCCATGAAAATTTGCCGAAGGAACCATACCTCTATCGTTAAAATCGAGTCCCCTACTTTTTGTTGGTAGATTTTTTCCCAAGTTGACGTTCGTATGAAATATTACCTACACGTTCACATCCATAACTCAAAAACTATCGATCGGGTTTAATCGCCAGTAGGCGCGTTGGAAAGGTGAGCTCATTTTGATCAATTTACAAAAAAAAATCTCCAACATTGGTCCAACGGTTCAAAAGTTACGGGCATTTTTGTCCAAATTTTGGAACATTTTTCCATTTTTTTCATGATTTTGTCCAAGAATATTACTTTCATGGCCATTGTTTTGGCTCAATCCATTATTTTATTCAATTTACAATTCAAAACGAAGAGTTTAAGCCCAAATTGATCGAATTCGGTTGATTAATTCATGCGATATTGCTAAAACAAAATAACACATAAAACCAAATTTTTGTTTTTTTTCCCTTTTTATTTTTTTTTTTGTACAAAAATTCAAATTAAGAGATAATAAAGTATCTATCAACCTATTATCAAAAAAAATATTCAGTTTGAGTGTAGTAAAAGACAAAATGTGAAAAAAAAACAATATTTTTTCTGAAAGTCTTGTTTGCTTTCAAGTCTGGGTGTTTTCGTACGGCTCTCTAATATCGTCGCCATAGCGCCTTCTACATTCTTTCCTGCAACTCGTTTAGCAGTGGCAGCCAGCAATTGGACATGCTTTCCGTTCCTTGAATGTGTAAAGGAATTTGTGGATCATCGAACGGTGGCACTTCGTAATTTAAATATCCCTCCAAATGTTCATACGAATAACTTTGCGTAAACGGTGGTTCGAATAAAATGGTATCGTCATTTAAATCAATCATATTTGTATATTCCGTACAATTAAAGTTTATAAGAGATTTTTTATAAACTCTAAGTTCCGTTGGGTCGACAATATCTCTTCGGTAATGTAAAATCTTCTTTATAGCAATGTTTCGTTTTTCCATTCTATCATCAAATAACATAGATAGCAAGATATTTTCTGAGTGTGCAAAATATGGATTATCTTGAATTACTGTATTTACAACTCCAAGTAAATTCGGTGGTAAAAATCGTGTCTAAGTAATAAATTTAAAAAGTAATGTACTACCGTATGCGGCAGAGCTATAATACTTAACATTGAAATACATTGGCGTGTATACTTTTATTATATAGTTAGCCAGAATTTTTAAATTTTCAGTTGGATTATTAGTTGTCACATACAACCGTAATAATCTATTGGCTTTGGTGAGCCAACGAGAATGTGCAATTGGCCCTGGTTTTATGTGAGACAAATCCGCAGGAACCACACCATTAGAAATTGCATTGGCCATTAACATCAAGTACCTCGAATCAGTAGATAATTCTTCTGGATTTAAATCACCAGGAGGCATATTTTCCAAAGCGATTTCCTCAAAATCGGTTACCACCTGAAAAGAAAACATAAAAGCTAAAAAATAGAATAAAAAATGGTAAAGAATCAGCTATAAAAATTACATACCGGAAGATTTTCACAATCAGCAATTTTTGAGCTCAACTTTCCGGTAGTTGATCGTGGTCCAGTGGTGGTTGATTTGTCTAAAGTGTCAAACAAATGTCTAAACGGCAGCTCGTTAAAGTGCAGAAGACACACAAACCAGTGCAGTGGTCTCTTTAACTGTTTTTCGAATAGTCGCAAAATTCCACCGTGTACGCCAGTATTTGCTGGTTCACCATCAGCGCATATGGCAATTAATGAATCTAGAGACAATTGTTTTTCTTGGAAGAATTCGATCAATTTGTTGACTTTGCTTGCCGCAGTTTCACTTTCTAGTTTTGTGTAGCCTATCAATTGAGATTTTGGTTCCCTCAAAACAACTAGATGAGGTTCTTTAACCATCCTTGGATGCAATTTCTCATCAATTTTTTATACAGTTAGAGCATCATTTTTCCTGCCGTCGAATGAAAATGATATCAAATTCGAGCCATCATACCGCTTACGAAGTGCGTCTTGTCTCCATTTTTCTCTTTCTCTACGAAGTTTACTTTTATCCATGATGACAAGATTGTCATGACCATCTTTTACGCCCAGGTCTTCCATCAGAGCTGTTGCCAATGCTGATCCCATCCTATCATGCACACCAAATCTGTCACACATCATTGCATAGTTTTTAGTATTGTATCTGGGAGTGTATGTTTGTGGTGGTAGAACTAATTCTGAACCTCCTCTCACATCAACTTCCATTTCGTCATAATGTGGTTCGTATGTAGGATCGTTGCTCACTGAGATTGTTGGTATAGCCGTTGGTATCGTCTCTTCACTTCCATTATCGTGTTCCGGTATCGTTTGTATTCTGTCATTATATTGATCGCGCATGAAATCTTTTAAGTTTTCTGGGATAGATCCACATGAGCAGTCGTTTTCTTTCAAGTTGCATTTACATTTTCCAATGTTGAGTAATTGGTTTGTTGATTCTACGAATTTTTTGAATTCTGTTGCGCGTTTTACTCGTTGTTTATCTGTATTACTATATGCGTCAAGCATATTATTCAATTTTCTAATGATGCTACCTTTGAGTATAAGTTCAATATTAAGTTGATTCCAAATTTCTAACAATCTGTCTGCTACTTGGGGAGTAAATCTTTTATACGAAAACATTTTGCTTTGGGCTTTTGAACGTTCGGCCAAGAAAAAATAGAACTTCAATATATCTCGTTTAGTTGACAGATTAATATCAGGTAATTCACAGGCCACGCCAAAAGAAAAAACATCATGAGAGACCAAATGTTGCAAACTACTGCGTTGGGTATCTGTTGGATTTTGCGATGAACCAGGCTCTGAATCCATTTTTTAAACCGTCACTAAAAGAATTAAATATTGTTACGATTATCCTTTTATAATCGCTGTTAAAATATTGTTAAAATAATAAGTCCTTGATTTAATAAGTCCTTGAAATTGATTTACTTTAACTTTATTTAAACACAAAATTTATTAAAGTAAACACAATTAAGTAGTGTTGCCAGAAGTGTCTAGATGGTGCTGGTTACATCATTATAGAAACAGTGTTATAGAAAAAAGTTATTTCTTATGTCCCTTATGGAAAAATGCTCTAAAATTTGGACAAAAATGCCGTAACTTTTGAACCGTTGGACCAATGTGGAGATTTTTTTTTGTAAATTGATTAAAATGAGCTCACCTTTCCAACGCGCCTACTGGCGATTAAACCCGATCGATAGTTTTTGAGTTATGGATGTGAACGTGTAGGTAATATTTCATACGAACGTCAATTTGGGAAAAAATCTACCAACAAAAATTAGGGACTCGATTTTAACGATAGAGGTATGGTTCCTTTGGCAAATTTTCATGGAATAACCCATAGAATACGGAAATCGTAGGGAAATTGATGAAAAATAAATCGACCCGCCCTAATATATATATATATT
>CATLKA010000067.1:2500-103539 GCA_949987735.1 Leucophora obtusa
ACTGACTGACTGACTCAACATCGCCCAGCCCAAACCGCTGAAGCTAGGAAGTTGAAATTTGGTATGTAGGTTCCTCTTTCGACGTAGACGTCCGCTAAGACGGGATTTTTGGAAATTCCTACCGGAACGGGCAAAAAGGGGAAAAGTCTCCCCCTTGGCGGCCTGCCAAAACCCCTTTGGCTAGAAAGCTGAAATTTAAGATATGTGTTCCTTGGAGTATGGGCTAACTTTTCTGGAAAGTACTTTCTGGAATTTTGGACAGGGACGTTGTAAAAATGGGGGTTAAAAAGGGGAAAAAGGCCCCCCTTGACGGCCTGCCCAAACCGCTGGAGGTAGGAAGTTGAAATTTGGTATAAAGGTTCCTCCACTATCGTAGACATCCACCAAGACGGGAGTTTTGGAAATTTTTACAGGGACGGGCAAAAGGGGGAAAAAGTCTCCCCCTTGACGGCCTGCTCAAACTGCTGGAGCTATGAAGTTGAAATTTGGTATGTAGGTTCCTCGACCGGTGTAGACGTCCGTTGAGACGGCATTTTTGGAAATTCTTATCGGGAGGGGCAAAAAGGGGACAAAAAAAGTACCTTTTTCCAAAAAAGTACCTTTTTCCAAAAAAAGTACCTTTTTCCAAAAAAAGTACCTTTTTCCAAAAAAAGTACCTTTTTCAAAAAAAAGTACCTTTTTCCAAAAAAAAATTCCTTTTTCCAAAAAAAGTACCTTTTTCCAAAAAAAGTACCTTTTTCCAAAAAAAGTACCTTTTTCCAAAAAAAGTACCTTTTTCCAAAAAAAGTACCTTTTTCCAAAACAAAGTACCTATTTCCAAAAAAAGTACCCTTTTCCAAAAAAAAGTACCTTTTTCCAAAAAAAGTACCTTTTTCCAAAAAAAGTACCTTTTTCCAAAAAAAGTACCTTTTTCCAAAAAAAGTACCTTTTTCCAAAAACAGTACCTTTTTCCAAAAAAAGTACCTTTTTCCAAAAAAAGTACCTTTTCCAAAAAAAAGTACCTTTTCCAAAAAAGTACCTTTTTCCAAAAAACGTACCTTTTTCCAAAAAAAGTACCTTTTTCCAAAAAAAGTACCTTTTTCCAAAAAAGTACCTTTTTCAAAAAAAGTACCTTTTCCCGAAAAAATGACCTTTTTCCAAAAAAAGTACCTTTTTCCAAAAAAAAGTACCTTTTTCCAAAAAAAGTACCTCTTTTCAAAAAAAGTACCTTTTTCCAAAAAAAGTACCTTTTTCCAAAAAAAAGTACCTTTTTCCAAAAAAAGTACCTTTTTCAAAAAAAAGTACCTTTTTCCAAAAAAAAATACCTTTTTCCAAAAAAAGTACCTTTTTCCAAAAAAAGTACCTTTTTCCAAAAAAAGTACCTTTTTCCAAAAAAAGTACCTTTTTCCAAAAAAAGTACCTTTTTCCAAAAAAAGTACCTTTTTCCAAAAAAAAATTCCTTTTTCCAAAAACAGTACCTTTTTTCAAAAAAAGTACCTTTTCCCGAAAAAATGACCTTTTTCCAAAAAAAGTACCTTTTTCCAAAAAAAAGTACCTTTTTCCAAAAAAAGTACCTCTTTTCAAAAAAAGTACCTTTTTCCAAAAAAAGTACCTTTTTCCAAAAAAAGTACCTTTTTCAAAAAAAGTACCTTTTTCCAAAAAAAATACCTTTTTCCAAAAAAAGTACCTTTTTCCAAAAAAAGTACCTTTTTCCAAAAAAAGTACCTTTTTCCAAAAAAAAATTCCTTTTTCCAAAAACAGTACCTTTTTCCAAAAAAAAGTACCTTTTTTAAAAAAAGTACCTTTTTCCAAAAAATGTACCTTTTTCTAAAAAAAGTACCTTTTTCCAAAACAAAAGTATCTTTTTCCAAAAAAAGTACCTTTTTCAAAAAAAAGTACCTTTTCCCAAAAAAAGTCACTTTTTCTAAAAAAATTTTCCTTTTCCCAAAAAACATACATTTTTTCAAAAAAATACCTTTTTCAAAAAAAGTACCTTTTCCAAAAAAAAGGACCTTTTCCCAAAAAAAAGTACCTTTTTCTAAAAAAATTTTCCTTTTCCAAAAGAAGTACCTTTTCCAAAAAAGTACCTTTTTCCAAAAAAACCACCTTATTAAAAAAAAAATACCTTTTCCAAAAAAAGTACCTTTTTCCAAAAAAAGTACCTTTTCCCGAAAAAGTACCTTTTCCCGAAAAAGTACCTTTTCCCAAAAAAAGTACCTTTTCCCGAAAAATGTACCTTTTTCCAAAAAAGTACCTTTTTCCAAAAAAGTACCGTTTTCCAAAAAAAGTACCTTTTTCCAAAAAAGTACCTTTTTACAAAAAAGTACCTTTCTACAAAAAAATTCCTTTTTCCAAAAAAGTACCTTTTTCCAAAAAATGTACCTTTTTCTAAAAAAATGAACCTTTTCCAAAAAAAAAAGTACCTTTTCCAAAAAAAGTACCTTTTCCCAAAAAACATACATTTTTCCAAAAAAATACCTTTTTCAAAAAAAGTACCTTTTCCCAAAAAAAGTACCTTTTTCTAAAAAAATTTTCTTTTTCCCAAAAAACATACATTTTTTCAAAAAAATACCTTTTTCAAAAAAAGTACCTTTTCCAAAAAAAAGTACCTTTTCCCAAAAAAAAGTACCTTTTTCTAAAAAAATGTTCCTTTTCCAAAAGAAGTACCTTTTCCAAAATAAGTACCTTTTTCCAAAAACATACATTTTTCCAACAAAAAACACCTTATTAAAAAAAATACCTTTTCCAAAAAAAGTACAAATAAAGTACTTTGTAAAAACAAAGTATCTTTTTCCAAAAAATTTCGTTTTTCCAAAAAGTACCATTTAAAATAATATATAATTTCAAAAAAACTACTTTTTTCCTTCCCCCACGGATATCTCCACTAAAACAAGGTTTCTTGATATTCGGCATAGACGTGCGCTAAGACGGGATTTTTGGAAATTCCTACCGGAACGGGCAAAAAGGGGAAAAGTCTCCACATAAACAGTCTCACAAATTGGAAAAGTGCCTGCCCAAACCACTGGAGGTAAGAAGTTGAAATTTGGTATAAAGGTTCCTCCACTGTAGAAGACATCGACTAAGTTTGTATTTTTGGAATTCCCTACAGGATATCCCAAAAGGAAACTCGGTATGTGAGTTCCTCCTTCTGTGTAGGCGTCCGCTTAGACGGAATTTTTGAAATTCCTATCGGGAGGGGAAATAAGGTAAAAGCCTCCTCCTGACGGCTTGCCCAATCCCTTTTGGCCAACCTAAAATTTTAAATATGTATTCCTTGGAGTAGGACTAACTCACCGGCAACGTAATTTTTCTATTTTGGAACAGCAACATAGTAAAAATGGTGGTTGAAAGGGAAAAATGTCCCAAATAACGGCCTGCCCAAACCGCTTAGGCAATGCAGTTGAAATTTGGTATGAATGTTCCTCATCCATAGCAGATAGCCGCGAAGATGGAATTTTTGTAAATTCCTAAAGGGAGGGGCAAAAAGAAGAAAAGCCTCACCTTGGGGGCCGGTAAAAACCCCTTCGGCTAGAAACCTGAAGATTAAAATGTGGGTCCCTGGAGTAAGGGCTAACTTATTAGAAAGATACTTTTTTGAATTTTGGACAGGGTCGTTATAAAATGGGGGCTCAAAAAGGGAAAGTTGCCCCTTAACGACCTGTCCAAACTGCTGGAACTAGGAAGCTGAAATTCGGTACTTAGGTTCCTCTTCCATCCTAATTCCAACCGGGAGGGACAAAAGAAGAAAAAGTGTCCCCCTTGACAGCCTGCTCAAACTGCTGGAACTAGGAAGCTGAAATTCCCTGTCGATGGATTTTCGGAAATTCCTACCGAGAGGGGCACAAATAGTAAAAGTTGGCTGGAAACCTGAAATGTAAAACATATGTTACTTGGAGTATGGGCTTTTTGGACCGGGAAGGTGCTTTTTGGACAGGGACATTGCAAAAATGGGGATTAATGAAGCGAAAAGTGCCGCTTAAAGGCCTGCCCAAACCGCTGGAGGTAGGAAGTTGAAATTTGGTATTAAAGTTCCTCCTCTATTGTAGACATCCGCTAAGATGAGATTTTTGGAAATTTCTACAGGTAGGGTCAAAAACAGGAAAAGTCTCCCCCTTAACGGCCTGGCCAAACTGCTAGAACAAGGGAGCTTAAATTCGGTATTTGGGTTCCTTCTCCAACGTTGACGTCCCCTAAGATGGTATTTTTGGAAATTCATACCACCGGGAGGGGTAAAAAGGAAAAAACTACCCCCTTGACGGCCTGGCCAAACTGCTGGATATAGAGACCTAAAATTATGTATGTAGTAGGTTCCTCCTCCAACGCAGACGTCCTCTAAGACGGAATTTTTGGAAATTCCTACCGGGAGGGGTAAAAACGGAACAATTCTCCCCTTGATGGCCTAACCGAACCCTTCGGCTAGAAACCTGTAATATATAATATGTTTTCCTTGGAGTATGGGCTAACTTATCGACAAGGCATTTCTAGGACTTTGGACAGGAACGTGGTAAAAATGGTGGTTCAAAAGGGGAAAATTGCCCCCCCCCCTTAACGTCTGCGTCTTTAGCTAGAAACCTAAAACTTAAAGAACAAGTGTATATGAAACACTAACATTAAGAAACTAAATAGGAAACGAGTGGAATGAAACACTACACAAGTGGAATGAAATGGATATAAACGTTGAACGAGTAGAATTGAAATTATAGAGAATGCAAATGGATTGGAAGATGGAATTACCTATTCAAACACTATCCACGGAATATGAAACTTACTCTCCAAAAAGTTAAACAAATTTTCTAAAAGAGATAAAACCTTAGAAAAGGAATGGAACTTATATATTCCGATATTTAAACTTCATGTAACGAAGCACCGGTGGAAGAAACCGACGCAGTAAATTTTCCAACTGAATTTGTGAATTTACTTGAATTGCCAGGTCTACCTTTACATAAACTGGAATTAAAAAAAAAAAACTTTAAGACACGCTAACAACGTAGCGGGCTTTGCCCGCTATTTTTAATATTATAAAATGCTTTCCAACCCTGCTTTACGTTATTTATTTTCATTCAAAACATAAATGAACAAAACTACTTACGGGTCTATCTACCTAAGTTCGCACTTTACCAAATTATCTTGACATACACACGTATATTGCAATTTATTATGGATTCATTACTAACAATCCACTTTCATGAGAAAAAGTGATCAAATATTTATTTATTTTAAACCCATTGTTGTGCAGAATTATTTATTTGTGGTGGCTGGGTGAAGGCTTTAAATAAAAAAAAAGAATTTAATAAAAATTGTGGAGGGCGAAGCCCCCCCCCCTTAACCTTTAAGGCACGCTAACAACGTAGCGGGCTGCGCCCGCTAGTCTTTTATAAATCTACTTTGGTTGTTTTATGTATAGCACCGTTTGAGGCGACCATTACCGACTCATTTGTGGTAGGATCAGTTGATTGTAAATTCAGTATAAAAGAATTTTTAAGAGCTTCACTTGTTTGCTCTTTATTAATGTTAGTTTGTGTAATAATGTTCTGTGTATTAGTGGGAGTATTAGTAAAGAGCGAATTACCTACTCACATAATCGGTGTTGATAAAGAGTTTGATGATGTTGTAATTGTGGTAGTTGTACATGCTTGAGTTGTAACTATTAAACAAATATTTACACTAGCTGAGTAAGGAAAGGTGTTTGTAGGTTGAGGTAAGGGGAAAGAAAAATAATTTTTTGGTGGAATTGTAGTTAATGTAGGACTTGTGCATTGAGAACTCCACGATAGTGGTGTTTTTTGCACATGCGCAGAGAGAGAGATATTTGTGTTGTTAGAGGGCGACGCAATTTGCGCGGGTGAAATAAAATTGTTTGTTGTTAGATTTTGCACTGTTTAATCTGGTGGAGAACGCTCTATTGGCATTGTTTTTTTTATTTAGTAGAACTAAAGATCTTTAGTATTTAGAATTTTGTTTATTTATTTTTTCTTTGATTTTTTTTTCTTGTAATTTGTTTCCTTAATGATTTTTTTTCAGATAATATTTAGGCTTCATTTAAAATAAAATATAACTTTAAGCGTCTTTTCGCAATTTTTAGTAATATTAAGTCACTTTAACGTAGTATCATTCGGTTTTTTGTCGGATCAAATTAACCCTTTCGACTCCAACTTTAAATGGCTGGGAATTTTTCGACCAAACTTCGTATAAATGTAGATCTATACCAATTAAATACTTTTTATTACTTTTATGGCTTTGCAGCACCTCCTAACGGAGATATTTGGAATTAAAGTTCAAACATTAACATGCTACCGGACCAGAACGGGTTAAGATTTTTTCAAAATTTAAATTTTCTATTTTTTCTATTACTAAACTCTACATAAAAGTTTTTGATTTTTTGAATTTAACTCATCACACAATTTTTGAGACTAATTTAAACAAAAAAAATTTTTTTCCGTAACATTTGCTGTGAGAAAAAATGTGTATGAACACTATGAAAAACAGCTCTCTATCGAAGCCTGCTATATAAAATTTATACACAGGCATTGTGGAACTGCACTGCTACTGAGTAAAAAAAAATCATTATCAAAAAATAAATATAACGGGAGTTATAGGCACATAACAACTTTGGGGTCGAAAGGGTTGAAGAACACGTCCGCACACACCGCACAAATGAACGCAAAAAATTTGTGAAAAAATTTTTTGATCCAAAAAAAAAAAATAAAATGAAATAAAAATTAATATAAAAATAATTGATGTTTTATTGGTGTTAATTTCTAAAATTAAAACAATAAGGAAAACCTAAATCCGTGGTCGCTGAATAAAAGAAACATATCTAATCATAATAAACTGAGTGTGATTAATCAAAAGAACGCTTGTGGTAGCACACCATTGTGCGAAAGAAGATTAAGCCTCAATGGTCGGAAAATATATCTATCATTGTCTGAAAATACAAGAAACTTAAATGATCCCAATTACAACAAAAATTACCTATCAGCTAAACCCCATAACATCAATACAGCTTGCCGCAATCTGCTTATAAATCTAAATACTGTCGAATCCCCTGCTGCTACAAATAATATAAATACAGTCACTCTAGCGTCGGCTCGTTCTCCGAATGAAAATATGGCATCACCTGGAATTAAAAGTATTTTAACACCTTTACTCCCACATGACAATAGTGGAAGTTTGTCTTCAAATGGGTGTATAACTAGGGTGACCATTCGTACTGAATTGATCAGTACATGTACTGATTTTTGGTCACGTGTACTGATGAAAAAGTCGTGTACTGGTTTGTACTGATTTTTTAAAATTTGTACTGATTGTACTGATTTTTGGCATTTAAAAAATATTAAATTTTTTTTAGTAAAAAAAAGCCAAAATGCAGGATAAATTTTTCTGAATGTAAGAGGTTTTCTCTACCAGAAAGCATTCAAAATGATTTTTCTACATGTAAATTCCTTAATCTAATATGTAGTTTCATACACAGAGAAGCTTCGTGGTGACAACCGATAACAGAACATCAGTTGATACAAAAGTAATATGACTGTGATAAAAAAATATTTTAATTATCCGGTTGTCAGAGCTGTTGTCAGAATGATTCTGCTTTCTGAGTATAGGAAACGACATCAAAAGCTGAAAATTTTTCCGTACAAAAATTCTTAAATTCGAAAGAAATCTTTGAGATATTCAATAAGAAAAAGTACACAAAACCTTAAAATTTTAATTTTTAAAAACGTTACGTGTTTTTCTAGAAAAACGTAGCCAAAAGGTGAAGTTTTTATTTCAGAAATCATGCAGAAATTATCAAAGAGAAAAAAGATTTGTTCTGATAGCTAAATTTGTAGCCAATCGATTAGATAGACAATGCAACTTGCTCGTGACAACAGAAATTCGTTGGCCTGAATAAAAATTCTGAAGAATTAACTATCCTGGGGTACATTCGTAGCATGGCCATATTTCATCACTTTGTTAAAAAAAAATTAGAAAAGGAATGGTAACAGATCATTGAAATTTCTAAATAGTGGGTCCGTTTCCTGTACATAAAAAACTGGAGTTTTTTCATGCAAAAAAAATATTTTTGTCTTGGGGTCTCTATAGGGAGAAATGTGTACAAAAGTTTTTTTAGGATGGTTAACCGAAAAATTCGGTTGACTACAGCAAATTAATTTAGACAATGCAACTTGCTCGTGACAACATGTAGTAGTATTTTGTTGCATATGTATGTTGCCCATATTATTTCTATCAGTTCACATATATTTTACTAGTGTATTCCTATATTCTGTCCGTGTGAATGGCTGTCCTTATTTAGTCTATTACTTTAATGATATTTTGTTTATCTAAATATATATATATATATCTGTCCTTATCTGTAATTTTCTAGCTTTAAGTTATTGAGTTAATATATTTTTACTTAAGGATGACAAATCATTATTAGAATAAACGTTAAACTGGAAGGTTCTTTTGTGTTTGATTTGATACATACTACAATTTTCTGAAGTGGGATTACCTATATCTAACAATCAACGTGTGTGAATAAAATAAAAATATTTTTTTTTTGTAAAAGATAGCAACAATTTTCTGTTAACTTTTAAAATAAAATAAAAGGAAAACAATCGAAAGTTGAAAAGAATAGTATATAAAGAAAAATCCAGAAAAACTGTTGAATTCGAAAATCATCTAGTGTGCTTTTGTTCTAGAAAAAGAGAAAAGAAGAAAAAAGACGACAACTACAAAGAACAATGGATATTAATTCAAACAAATACACGGCTGCGCAGCTGCGAAGCTAGCTGCAACATCTTAATCTGCCGACACGCTTGTATTAAGATTGAACGAAATACCGGCAAAAGATAGAGGGGAGTGTCCAATTGCTACAGATGAAACAAATGAAGGTGTTGTTGATGGTGAATCTGAAGAAGTAAGCAAACAAATGAGTGAAATCGAAACAGTACAAATGAGAGATAATGATCAAATGAGTGAAATAGAACACATGAGTGAAAATTCCGAGATAAATAACGAAAAAGAAAAAAATGACTTTGAACTAATGAAAAGAGAAATGGAACTATTAAAAAGGGAAAAAGAGCTTCTAATGAGAGAAAATGAATTTTATAAGAAAAAAGAAGAATTTGAAAGAAAACAAAGTATTTTTACAAATACAACGAATGATGCCATAAATAATAATAACACTGGTAGTAATATAAATTGTATAACAAACGATTTGACAAATGATAACGACAACAATACAAACAATAGAAGCAACAATAGCCCAACTGTATCATTTGGTTTACTTAAGGATTTATTGCCTGATTATGATGGTGCAACTTGCCCTGCAGTTTGGATCTCACAATTTAAGAATGTTGCAACGATGTATGCTGTTGATGAAAGTACTTTAAAAGTTTTGTTCATGGTTAAAGTAAAAGGAAAAGCCCAAGCGTGGCTGCATTTAAAATCAAATTATATGTACGAAGAACTTGGTAATTTATTCGAAGAAATTGTTGATATGTTTAGTTCAAAAGAAAATAAGTTGGTAATGCGACGAAATTTTGAGGCGTGCAAATGGCAGTACAATGTAAATTTTATTGATTATTATAATGAAAAAATTGTTTTGGCAAATAAAGTCGGTCGTGAGTCGCGGGGTACATGGAACCGAGATCAGGTGATCTCGTTGTCAGGATGGCCGAATTGTAGTAGTATTTTGTTGCATATGTATGTTGCCCATATTATTTCTATCAGTTCACATATATTTTACTAGTGTATTTCTATATTCTGTCCGTGTGAATGGCTGTCCTTATTTAGTCTATTACTTTAATGATATTTTGTTTATCTAAATATATATATATATATATCTGCCCTTATCTGTAATTTTCTAGCTTTAAGTTATTGAGTACATATATTTTTACTTAAGGATGACAAATCATTATTAGAATAAACGTTAAACTGGAAGGTTCTTTTGTGTTTGATTTGATACATACTACAAACAGAAATTCGTTGTCCTGAATAAAAATTCTGAAGAATTAACTATCCTGGAGTACATTCGTAGCATGGCCATATTTCATTACTTTGTTAAAAAAAAATTAGAAAAGGAATGGTAACAGTTCATTGAAATTTCTAAATAGTGGGTCCGTTTCCTGTACATAAAAACCTGGAGTTTTTTCATGCAAAAAAATATGTATGTAAAATATTGTCTTGGGGTCTCTATAGGGAGAAATGTGTACTAAAGTTTTTTTAGAATGGTTAACCGAAAAATTTTGTTGCCTCAACCAAACCATTCGGTTGACAACTAATTAGGTTGGCTGCATTATCATTTTTTTTATGATAATATTTTTTAAAATTTGTACTGATTTGAAGTCAGAAAAAAATGGTCACCATATGTATAACACAAAAACGTACGGTACAGACCGGAATGGATATGTACATTACCGTTCTTAAGAGGAGGCGGAGCCCTGGATCTTGCAAATCTGTACAACCTGCAAAACAGCTACGAGAACAGGTAATAAATAACGAAACAAGTACTCGTTTTGCGCTACTTGGCTGTGAACCAGGTGCACCCGAAGCGACAGGTAAGTCGTTTAAACCACCGCCTATTTATTTAAGAGAGAAATGCTCTGATGAGATAGTGAATGGATTAATTAAAGTTGTTGGCGATAAGTCTTTCCACGTTGTTCCATTCAGAAAAGGTAACATTTGTGAAACAAAGATTCACGTATATTGCGAGGACAACTACATAAAGTTAGTTAAGCATTTTGAAGACCGGAAGAAGAGCTTTTACACCTATCAATTGAAAAGCAGTAAAGGCCTGCAAGTTGTCATTAAGAGAGTGGACTCTGGTGTCATCCCCTCTGATGTCAAAAGTGCACTAGAAGGCGAAATTTTTAAAATAAAATCTGTAGTTAATATTCGAAACAGAGAAAAACTACCCAACCCCTGTTTCGTATTGAACTAGAACCCAACGATGTTAAATTGAAGAAGAGTGAGGTACACCCAATTTACATTTTAAGGACCAAAATCAGACTTTTGCATCTATTTTAAAAGGTCGTACACCATCTGGAAATTTTCAAGAAAATATAAGTGATGAATCTAATTCTAATATGAAACCAAATCAAAATAAATACCAAGGTCAAAAATCGGACTTTAGTGGACTTGAAGCAGCAATTGATGAGTTAGTGCAAACTGTCTCAGATTTTACAAAATCTATGAACAATATGATACAGGAGATGATGAAGATGCATTCTATGTTACTGCAGGCTTTACTGAGTAAACCATGAATACTCTGAAAATATGTTTTTGGAACGATAACGGCATACGCCAACACAAAGAAGAACTCAGTTATTTTCTCAGAAGCAAACAGATTGACATAATGCTTGTTTCTGAGACTCACTTAACCCCTCGTAGTAATTTTTCAATTAATGAGTATACATTTTATGACACAAAAGATCCCAGAGGCAGGGCGTGTGGAGGCTCATGTATCGTAATAAAAACTCGCTTGAAACATTATCTCATGTGTGATCTTTGTGAAGATTATATTCAAGCCTCTTCAGTATTTATAGAAGAAAATAATATGAACCTAGTGATCTCTTCGGTTTATTTCCCCCCGAAATTTAAGATTTCTGAAAATCAATTTAAATCTTTTTTCGAATCATTAGGCTCGCGCTTTCTGGCAGCTGGCGATTACAATGCCAAGCACACTTTCTGGGGGTCAAGGCTCTTTTCCCCGAGGGGCCGTGTATTGTTTGATACAATTAATAATATGGGTTTGGATGTGATCTCCAGCGGCGAACCCACACACTAGCCATCAGATCGAAATAAAATACCGGATCTCATTGATTTTGGAGTAACTAAAAATATAACAAGAAATTTGGTGCACTTAGAATCCTCATTGGAACTCTCTTCTGATCATACACCCACTATTGTTTCTCTTATAAACTCCCGAATTGTATCTCCAACCGCTGACTTAGCACTTACAGGCAAAGGAACAAATTGGCTCAAATATAAAAAATTTATCAGTACTCATTGCTCGGGAAATATATTGCTAAGAACAACAAAGGACATTGATCTCTCACTTAGGATTTTTGAATCCTATCTTAAACTTGCTGCACGACTTGCTACCAAACCCCCCCGACAATCCAGACAAATTCCATTTTTTTCAGTTGATATTCAGCGACTCTTAAATGAAAAAAAGAAGAGCTCGTAGAGAGTGGCAGCTTCACAGATCTCCTGTACTTAAGGCTCGATTTAAAGAATGCTCAAACAAGTTACGCAAATTACTTGAATTACAAAGAAATAACTCACTCATAATTTTTAAAGTTATTTTCATGTCCATAATGTATTATGGAGCCCCAGTATGGCACGATGTAGCAAAGTGTCACAAACAAAGACTTCAAATAAGTCAAAATAAACTACTGAAGATGATCTATAATCTTCCTTGGCACTTTTCTACTGAAAGGCTGCACTCTATTAATTGTATCGATATGGTTGAACAAAGAATTTCGATACTCACACACAATTATGATCTCAGATGTCAATTGTCTGAATATGCACATATTAACGAATTGACTGTTAGTACGTAGTTTTAAGTTTTATCTCAATATAATTTTTTTTTTTTTGCTTTAATTAGGTTTTTGTTACTTTTTGCCTAAACAAGAAAATTTTATTTTTATAATACTAGTAATAATACTCTATGTAAATATTTCTAAGTAGAAAAGGACAATTCAATGCCTGAACTCTTTAATTGTTTGTAATAATACTTTGTAAGAATCTTCTTATGTTATGTAAATAAATAAAAAAACTGAAACTGAAACTCACTGAATGATTTTTTTGAAAATCTGGAGGCTACGGCAAGAACGGCGTGCTACAAAGAATCTAAAAAGACCTGTTATATGTAAACCTCCAATGCGTAAATCTGACGGAAGCTGGGCTAGAAGTGATACGGAGAAAGGTGAGTTGTTTGTAGAACATTTAAAATCTGTATTTATGCCAAACGATCCAAACACAATAGTCGAGTTTCCACCAATTTTCCCACGGCACCTAGAGGTACCCATTCGATTTGAGTTGCGAGAGGTCGAAAATGCTATCTCAGAATTAAACCCAAAAAAAGCTTTTGGTACTGATAAAATTAGTAATAATTTGATCTTGGAGTTACCCCAGATAGCTGTAAGAATAATACTTTTTATTTTTAATGCAATATTACGTCTTGAATATTATATACCAGTATGGAAGGTCTCTCTCATTAAAATGATACCCAAGCCAGGAAAAGATCACACTAAAGTTGAATCTTATAGGCCTATAAGTCTTTTATCTATCGGTTTTTTATTTATCGGTTTTCGTAAAAAGCATGGTACCATTGAGCAAGTTCACAGACTTGTTAGTGAAATACGAAAGGCCTTGGAGGATAAGAATTACTGTTCTGTACTCTTTATTGACATATCGCAAGCCTTTGATAAAGTTTGGGACGAAGGTTTGTTATTTAAAATTAAAAATATACTGCCACGTAACACACATAATATACTTGAAAGCTATATAAGAAATCGCAAATTTGTTGTCAAGGAAAGTGATTCCCTCAGCTCTCCTCAAGATATTCGGGCCGGTGTCCCTCAAGGTAGCATTTTAGGCCCACTCTTGTATATTTTGTATACTTCTGACATGCCAACTGATAGTAATACTCATACTTCTACATTTGCTGATGATACGGCTATCTTGAGTTGTCACAAAAACCCATATGAAGCTTCTCGAATATTGCAGGAACACGTATTTGAACTGGAATCGTGGCTGAAAAAATGGAAAATAAAGGTGAATGAACAGAAATGTATTCATTTGACTTTTACTTTAAGAAAAGAAACATGCTCTTTTATCAAAATTAACAACCACAATGTGCCACAACACTCAAATGTCAAATATCTTGGTATACATCTTGATCGTCGTCTCACGTGGAAGAACCATATCGACGCCAAAATAACACAAATGAAACTTAAAGCAATAGAACTTAATTGGCTAATTGGAAGAAATTCTAGACTTGGCCTTGATTGCAAGTTGTTGTATAATTCGATTTTGAAACCTATATGGTGTTACGGCATCCAAATCTGGGGCACTGCGTCTGCATCAAATGTTCGAAATATTTAAAGGAAGCAGAACAATATGTAAGAAATGCGAACATACACTCGGATTTGAATGTTCTCACCGTTAATGACGAAATCGCGAAATATACCCAAAACTACTTAAAGAGGCTGCAACTGCACCCAAATTCATTGGCTCGTAAACTGCTCAAGGACACCGACGCCTCCTAAGAAGGACCACCGCTGATTTGGCTCTATAGAATAAATATCCTTTATAACAAAATGTTGGTTTTTAATTTCTATTTAAAAAAAAATTTGTTTTTTCTACCTTTTAAAAATTAAACTTCTAATTTATCGTTTTTAACTTTTTATATACATTTACTTTGCATCAAATTAAAAAAATATTTAATGTTTAAAATTAAAATTTTGTCTGGCACCGGCTGGGCTTAATATTTTAGCTTTAGTCCATAAGATTTGATAAACTTATTGTTAGTTCACTATTGTGAAGAATCAATAAATAAAATTATGAAAAAAAAACTTATATCCTACCTTCTGAGTAACCACTTGTTCTATCTTTGTGAGTAACTACTTATTCTTTCACTATGCACAGAACTAAACATGTTCATAAATAATATGAATTGCTTTCATTGATTTGAATTCATACTATGTGTGATCATATTTATACAATTTATGAATAATTTTATTGATTTTCAATTTTTAAAAAACAAGTTAGTTTGAAATAAAAAATGTCAACAAATATTTCTATTTTGTTTTATAAAAACTTATATAAAAAGAAAATACCAATTCGGACAACTTTTACGAAAAAATCTGTCAAAAGGTATGTGCAATTTTTCGGAAATTATTTATATATTTAGCATAAAACTAACGATAGCTTTTTTAACATATTTTCTAGATTGCCGCCAATTGTCATTAAGCTACAATACTGCGAGTTAAGCTTGATTTGTATTAACTAAAGACGTCACGATATTTTCTTCGCTTATTGTTACAGTCCGCTTCCATGCAACTTATACTGATCCGAAGATTAGAAGATCTTGTATACGCAGATGATAGAGGGTTTTTATTGTTACGGTGTTTTATTTGATTTTAAGTTTACATTCTTTATACGTTCATATTTTATGTAATAAAGTAAAAAACGTTGCATTAAATAAACATGTATCCGTTAATTATATTGCTTATTTTATTCATTTGGGTACAAAAAGTGCAAAAATTAAAAAAAAAATCATAATGAATTTGTTCCTGATATGTAGAAACAAATTCATACATAGTATGAAAAAGTTTTGGGAAAAAAATTATCATGTTAGATTCATACATATTGTTCAACCTTGAACAGCTGCTAAGATAATAGAATCTAAGTAATAAAATATACATTGTTCAACCTTGAACAATAGATTCTTAGAAGGTGGTTCTATGGTTATAAATATCTTTCCATAGCCAGCTGCTAAGATAATAGAATATAAGTAATAAAATATACATTGTTCAACCTTAAACAATAGATTCTTAGAAAGTGGTTCTATGGTTATAAATATCTTTCCATAGCCAGCTGCTAAGATAATAGAATATAAGTGATAAAATATACATTTGTATGACAGATTTTAGTGCATTTTACCTGGAGACGAACACAATGCGTTAGTTATGCTACCAATGCATTAAGTGTTCGAGCAGGTAGATAGGGAAAGGTTGAGACAAGAATGGTATGCTTACCTTTCCTTATCTATAAATGGAATTAAGGATTAAATAGTTTTTAAGTAAAATATGTTAGTATATAAGTAGGAATAAATTTGTAAATAAAGTGAGTTCAACACAAACCTCAAACGGTGTAAGACGTCTTTCCTTCATTTTAATCATTTTGGTGACCCCGTGCGTTTTTATAAATTTTGAGTTTCCCCCCACCAGTGGTAAGGAACTCTAAATACTATAAAAACGAAAAGGACACGCGTCCTTTAATAAAAAAAAAATTTTTTTTAAAATCCAGTGAAAAATTTTATAAAATTAAATTAAATAAAAAAAAAAAAAAGTGAAACTACCTTTTGCCAACATAGTATATTGTGTTGTTGTAATAACTGCCAAAGTTCCCACCTAAATTTGTAGAAGCCACAAGAACTTTCAACACCAGAAAAAGGACACAAGGTGGTAAGTTTTGTATTTAGTTGTCTTATTTATTTTTGTTGTTTACGTTAAGTGCGTTTTATTTTTGTAATTACCCGGGAAAGTAATTCAAAAGTTATTTTTTTTATCAAGGGAATACACATTTTTTTCTCTTCTTCTAATTTTTTTCCTATTTGCCTCGGAAATGGACCCTGTTAAGGTTATTAAGGAACAGGAAAGATTAGGGGGAGAAATAGCTGAGGCATACAATGCTTTGAGCACGATTGCTCAAAGCAATGTCTCGAATTTGGAGATTAGGAAAACGGTGATGGGATTAAGGGAGAAGTTTTGAAGAAGATTTCGAGAAGAATGACAGGGAACTCCGTCCTCTTTCCTCGACATTAGCACGAAATTCATACTTCAAGACAAATTTCGTAGCCGAGGTGCGAGAAGCTATGAAAAATTTCAATAGCTTATATTCTCAATTGAAGCATAAATTTGCTCAGGAGGATGTAGTATATGTGAATGCGCCAGATTCAGGAGACAGGACTGCGACAAAAAAGCAAGAAAAGGAGCCAACTGCTCCAGAATTCTCGACAGGGGATAATGGTGCTATGAAAAGTTCGCCTTCTTACGCCAGGAAACTTCAAGATAGGGGACTGGTGCGGCAATTTCAATATATTTTGGACGATTTTGAATCTAAAATCAATGGATTCAGCTCTAAGGATGTTTCAAAGGACATTCTTAAGGAAAAGTTTAGGGTATTGGAAAATATGTTCATACAATAAGTGGGCATATTTTCTGACGATGAATTGACGGAGATATTTTATTCTCTGAGGGATAGGTATCAGGGAATACGTGGTATAGATAGCGATATCAAATCCCTCCCGTTCAAGCTACCGTCTATAGATATTCCCATATTTAGTGGCCGGTTTACTGAATGGGGTACGTTTAGGGAGCTATTTGAGCAGCTGATAACTGATCAGCCAATCTCAAATACACAAAAAATGTGTATGCTAAAGGCTAAATTATCAGGAGAGGCAGCTCGGAAAATTTCGAAGCTGCCCTCTAAGGATGAAAATTTTGAAATTGCTTGGAAAATTTTGGAAGACCATTACATTTTAGAACAGTACTGGATGCTCCTCCAGTATATTATAATGCACGAAGTGTAAAACACTTTACGGAAATTGTAAACGAGAGTGTACAGGCTCTGAGTGCGATGAAAATAGAAGCAGAAGAAATGCATCAGGCATTTTTATGTTTCGTTCTTCAAAGAAAATTGGATGAACGTCTACGAATTCAATTTGAGCAGCATTTGGGAAAGTCTCGAGTTCTACCAAAATTAGATAATCTCTTAGATTTTTTTAACCAAATGAATTATTCCTTGGAAGCAAGTCAACAGTTCACAAGATGTGACAAAAATATGACAAATCTTTCAGAAAGTGTTCAGAAGACTTGGTGAGCCGAAATGTTGCAAGTCCTCCCAGATATGGAGCTCAGGAGGCATGTCAGATAACAGATCCCTCAGGAAATGCGGACAAAATAAAATGTCCCCTGAAATGTTCAGTTGGGCATTTATTTCATAGGTGTTCAAAATTTAGAGGCCTTCCTATCAAGGAGAAGTGGGATAAGGTAACGGAACATAAAGTTTTTTTTTTTTTTTTACCTTCCTTTATTTATTGAATCTTCACTTATATAATGTGAACTAACAATAAGTATTCAAATCTTAAACTAAAATTAAGAATTAAGTCCAGCCAGTGCCAGACAAAAATTTCATTTGTTCATACATATATTAAAAAATATGATAAAAATATATTAAATAATAATAATCGATTTATGGTTTTAGTTAACCAGGTCCGCCGTGGCTCTCCTTCTAAGTCGCTGATGGCCGCGATTGTCTAGCAGGTTACGCGCCAAATTATTGGGATGTACTTCCAGTCTTCTTAAATAGCTTTGAGTGTGCTTTGCGATTTCATCTTTGACAAAATTTACATTCAGATCGGAGTGTATATTGGAATTTCTCATATACCATGGTGCGCCGGTTATCATCCTTAAAATATTATTCTGCTTTCTTTGAATTTTCTCTACATTGGAAGCAGAGGCAGTGCCCCAGAGTTGAGCTCCATAGGACCATATTGGCTTTATAATTGAATTATATAACAATAGCTTACTATCTAGGCTAAGTCTAGAGTTTCTCCCAATTAACCAATTGAGTTCAATAGTCTTCAATTTCATCTGGGTTACCTTCGCATCTATATGGTTTTTCCACGTGAGACGACGGTCAAGATGTATTCCGAGATACTTAACGTTTTCTTGTTGGGGTACGTTATGATTATTTATTTGAATTAATGGACACGTTTCTCTTCTTAGCGTGAAAGTAACATGTATGCATTTTTTCTCATTCACCTTAATCTTCCACTTTTTTAACCAGGTCTCTAATTCATTGATATGATTGTGCAATATTCTGGATGCATCATGTGGGTTGTTATGAATGCTTAATATTGCTGTGTCATCAGCAAATGTTGATGTATGTGTATTGATATTAGTTGGCATATCTGATGTGAATAAGATATACAAAAGAGGCCCCAGGATGCTACCTTGAGGTACTCCAGCTTTTATAGTTTGCAGTGTGCTTATAAAATCATTTTCTTTAATTTTAAATTTTCGATTTGTAATATAGCTCTCAAGCAACTTGTGTGTATTGGCGGGTAACATAGTTTTAATCTTAAAGAGTAAACCTTCATGCCAAACTTTATCGAAGGCTTGTGACACATCAATAAAAAGTGCAGAACAATACTTCTTCTCTTCGTAGGCCCTTTGAATTTCACTTGCCAGTCTGTGAACTTGTTCAATAGTGCCATGTTTTTTTCTAAATCCAAATTGATGAGCTGGAATAGTGTTGCTTAGTGTTACAGCTATGTTTAATTTATGTAAGAGTAATTTTTCGAAAAGTTTTGACAAATTGGATAACAGGCTGATAGGCCTATACGATTCGACTTTCGTGTGATCTTTTCCTGGCTTAGGTATCATTTTAACAAGAGAAACTTTCCATTCTGGGGGATAATATTCCAGGCGTAATATAGCATTGAAAATAAAAAGAATAATTCTTAATGCTACACGGGGTAACTCTAAAAGCATTTTGTTACTGATTTTATCAATTCCAAATGCTTTTTTAGGGTTTAGTTCATAAATTGCCTTTTCGGCCTCACGAATCTCAAACCGAATGGGTACTGCTGTGCAATGTGGTAATAAAGGTGGCAATTCAATTCTAACACTTGGGTCGTTTGGCGTGAAAACATTTTTCAGGTGTTCGACAAACAGCTCTCCTTTTTCAGTATCGTTTCTTGCCCAACCTCCGTTTGGTTTTCGTAAAGGGGGCTTACATACAACAGGTCTTTTTAAATTCTTGGTTGCACGCCATAGAGAGTAATCTGTTTTTGCAGAGGGTTCAAGATTTTCTAAAAATCTGTTTAATGAGTTTGTTCTCTGTTCTTTGAGTAATCTTCGTAAATTATTTGTGCATTCTTTCAATCGAGCCTTGAGATGTGGAGATCTGTGCTGTTGCCACTCTCTACGAGTTCTTCGTTTTTCATTGAGGAGTCGTTCAACGTCCACAGAAAAAACGGAATTATTTCTGGACTGTCGGGTGGGTTTAGTAGCAAGTTGAGCAGCTAGTTTGAGATTAGATTCAAAGTTTTTGAGTGAGAGGTTAATATCATCTGGCGTTCTTAACGATATGTTTTCTGAGCAATGTGTACTGATAAACTTCTTATACTTCAACCAATCAGTTCCCTTGCCTGTAAGTGCTATGTTACCAGTCTGGGGTAAAATTTCCCGAAGGGTAAAAAGGGTAACAATAGTAGTAGGTGTGTGATCAGATGATAGCTCCAGGGAGGATTCGACACGTACAATATTTCTTGCAATATTTTTTGTCACTCCAAAATCAATAAGATCTGGTATTTTAGTACGATCTGATGGCCAATATGTCGGTTCTCCGCTTGATATCACATCCATATTCATTTTAGCAATTGTACCATACAAAACACGGCCTCTTGGGGTGATAAGGCGTGACCCCCAGAATGTGTGCTTAGCATTATAATCGCCAGCTGCCAGGAAACGCATACCTAGTGATTCAAAGTAAGTTCTGAATTGATTATTTGTAATTGTAAATCTTGGGGGAGCATAAATTGATGAAATCACTAGATTAGTATCAAACTCTTCTACACAAATTGTACTGGCTTGGAGATGATCCTCACAGAGACCACTCATAAGATGATGTTTTATCCGAGTTCTAATAAGAATGTCTGAGCCTCCGCATGATCTGCCTCTAGGATCCTTCGTATCATATAATGTGTATCCACGGATTGAAAAAGAGCTGCGAGAGGTTAAATGGGTTTCCGAAACAAGCATGATATCAATTTGCTTGTTTCTGAGAAAGTATTCGAGTTCGTTTTTATGTTGGCGTATGCCGTTAGCGTTCCAGAAACATATTTTCAAACTGTTCATGGCTTAGATAATACGGCTTGCAATAATGTGGACTGCATTCGGATCATTTCTTGCATCATATTATTCATTGAGTTAGTAAAGTTATTTATCGTTTGTACTAGGGTATCAATTGTTGCCTCGAGTCTACTAAAATTTTGTACTGGGGGTATATTCTCTGTTTGTTTACCATACAAATTGGGATTTGATGCTGGTAATTTTTCGTTGTGAGTACCATTGGGTTTGTTACCAGATTTTAGCATACCAGAGTAGGAGGGCATGTTATTAAAATGAGAGTTTGGAGCCAGATTTGGGGTTTGAATATTCCGTGGATATACGGGGGGAACGGCAGCTTTATTTTGGGTTGTTCGCTTTACGAATGAATAGACAGGGCAGCCCCTGTAGTTTGCCGTGTAATTTCCACCGCAATTGCTGCATTTTTTTGAATTGGAATCATTTTTACTTTTGTCACATAGGCTTGAGTTATGCAGTTCACCGCAGACTACGCAAACGGGTGGTAGTTTGCAATAGGCCCTAGTATGACCATTAGAGTGGTCCAAAAAAACATGAAAGTTGGAATTCGCGATCTCCACAATGTTGCCCCTATTCCTTAATGTCTAAAAACTCTCTGTGCCAAGTTTCAGCTAAATCCGCTGTTATTTAGAAGTAGCACAAAAAGTTGTCTTTTAAGAATTAGTAATTTATCTCTAGAGTATTTTATACAAAAAGTAGGGTTGACTTTAAATTTAATTATTTCTTAACCTGTACGCTATTATTTAACAATTTTTTTTTAAATCTGGTCTTAATTAATGTGAATATAAGGAATTTGAAATCAAAACTTAAAAAAATGAAGTAACTTTTAAGTAATTCGCGGTTTTTTTTTAAATTTATACAAAAAAATACATATTTTAGTCAAATTTTCGAAATTTTCCGAAAAGATGTAATTAAACATTCATTTTGTTTTTACCTTGTATGCTAAAATTTCTCAAATCTTATCTTCATTTTAACGAAAATTATGAATCAGCAATCGAAACTTAAAAAAAACTTGTGGTTTATGAATTATTCGCGGTTTTTGAAAATTCAATAAAACTCAAGTTTTTTGAGATATTTTCCTAATTACCTGTAAACGGTGTTATCGAAAAATACAATTTGTTATACTTTTGCAATTTACTTACCAAGGACCTTCATTATATATAACACTGATTTTAATTTTAAAAAGGATAACAGATATCCTTGCAAATTAAGTTAAAATTTGACATTTTTTAATATTTCGCTATTATTTAGATTGCTATAATTTTATTGCTACAAAAACCCCTATCCCACATAATAGGGCATTTAGCAGATATATATTAATACAAAAAGAAAATTTTCATATTGGTAAATATAAGAAAACATCCTTATAGAAGTTGATCCTTTTTTGTATGAAATTTTAAAATTTCGCGAAATCCGCGACTCCGAATTCAATTTTGATTTCATATTCGTAATGTACACCTAAAAATATATTAGATTTGATATGTCGCGATCATAATAATTATATTTAATTTTTCTCATTTTTTCCATTATTTTTAATTAATTAAAAATAATAGAACAAGTACAACCTCGAAACTTCAATTGCGATGTGCTACCTCTAAACAAAACTTTTTTGGTGATTTTTTTGATCAGACTACATTTTTTTTCAAAGTGGCATATTTGTAGGATTGTGGAGCGTGAAAATTCCAACTTTTCTTTTTTTTGGACCACTCTAATGACCATACTCCTGGCAATTTAAACACTGTGTAGGCCCATTACGTTTATGGGGTTCCTCTACTGTAATTCTTCGATGTAAAAGATATCTAATCTGGTAAATTGGGTGAGTTTCATTTTTTTTAAGGGAAATATCACCAGGTTCAAGCTCAACTTTAAATAGTGGTTGTGGAATTTTATTTCGATTATATATATTTGAAACGCTCTTTACTTTGAAACCATCATTTTCTAATGCATTTTTAACTTCTGAGGGCTCTACGCATGAATCAATACCTTTCAATACAACTTTAAGACCTTTACTGCTCTTAAGCTGATAGGTATAGAAGCTTTTACCTTTTTTTTCAAGGTCAGATGAAACCAAACGATAATCTGATTCACTATTGACCTGGATTTTGGTCTCATTTATCTGTCCCCTTTTGAGCGGGACAACGTAAAACGATTTTTCACCAATAAGTGATATTAAATCATTGACAATTTTACCAGAATTCTGTTCTCTCAAATATAGGGGTGGGGGTCTTAAAGGTTTACCTTCTTTGGGGGGTTCATCTTTATCGTTTGCCAAAATAGCAAAACGATTTTGGGTTTCAGAAGAAACTTCATCTTCTCGATTCATCTTAGCATTTGATGCAATTTTCGATGAGTTAGGGCTACGTTTTCTTTTAACTACAGTAAAGTACCTGTTAATGTCAGTTTGTGTTGATGATTTGGGTGGGGTACAATTATCTACGGTTTGTAGAGTGTTAATTACACATTCATTATCATCGTGAAATTTAGTTGGTTCTGCTCCCGTTTTCGTTATGGTAGTGGTTGAATGAGTTGGACAGTTTACTTCTTGTGTGTACATCTCGTTGTTACTGAGTATGGTGGTTTTGGATCTTGTTAAATTCATGGAGTTGGTTTTATTTGTTGTTTGTAGGAATTGTTCTTGAGTATTATTATTATTATTATTATTAAATATTTTTGGCGCACTATTGTGTTTATCTAGTGTTTGAAGAGAAGGTGAACAACTTCTTGCTCTTACAGTCGGTTTAAGAGATAAGTAATGCTTATTAATTTGGGGATCAAATATGAATTTCTGAGCATTATCATTTTCACTATTAACAACTAAGTAGGCATTACGGCCGTTAACACTGAGGCGTCTCTCATCAATTTGAGAGTTACACTGACTCATACACTCTGTATTATATGTATACAAGGGAAAGGGGAGAAAGTTCAATGCACTAAAATTAATGTTCGTTTATATTTTTTGTTTTCAGTTTTGGTTTATTATAATAAATAAGATATATTTAACACCATTAATATCGGGTTTGTTATAAGCGTCCACGCGCAAGTTATTTTTGTAATTCAATACACTTTTTATACGAAAAATATTAAAATATTCCGCAGCAAAATAAAAAAAACGTCTGCATTTGGCCACGTACTGCGACAACATAAAGTATGTTCAAGATGTTTAAATCCGGGTCATGGAAAAAATAGTTGTACTACGGCAATTATTTGCAATAATTGTCATGGCGATCATAATACACTTCTGCATAGGGAGAAGTTACCTCCGAAAACTGTTATTGTTAATAGTGACGAGGATGATGAAGCGCTTCTATCCACAGCAATAGTGGAAGTAAAGAATAATGATAATGAATGGGTTAATTGCCGGATCTTATTAGATGGTGGATCCCAGGTAAATATAATCTCCAAGGAATTTAAGGATAGATTAAAGTTGGAAGGTCAACAAGTAGATAGAAAATTCGAAGGTTTAGAAAGGAAAAAGTCTTCATCCAAGGAAAAAGTAGGTATTAACCTAAGATCGAAAACATCAGAGTACAGGACTTTCCTAAATGCGTTGGTTATGGACAACTTTGTGTCAAATATACCTGGTACGGGAATGATGGTAGCAGATTTTCCACAAAATGTCACATTAGCTGATCCTAGATATAATATTCCGAAGGGAATTTATTTATTACTGAGAAAACAGTTTGTATTTGATCTCATATGCGATGGTAAAATACATGATGAAAGGACCAACACTAAATTACAGAATACAAAATTAGGTTGGGTTGCATATAGCATGACGAAAATAGATGGTTCCAGACCAGAACCAGATATTGTCACAACAGTTCTGACATCTGATGAAGAACTTTTGCGAAAATTTTGGGAAATTGAGGAGGTCCCACAGATTAATAAGTTAACAGTCTTAGAGAAAACTTTTTGATCAAAGTGTAAAATTGAAATTGGATGGAAAATTTCAGGTTGCGTTACCTTTCAAGAGTGAGCCGGGCGTATTAGGGAATTCGGGCCTAGTGGCTAAAAGAAGATTCTTCGCTATTGAAAGAAAATTAGAAAAAAATCAAGATCTGAAAATTCAGTATCATGATTTTTTGAAGCAATATTTGGAAATGGGCCATATGGAAATTATGACCAACAGGTCATTTTTGAATGGTGGGTATTATTTACCTCATCATTGTGTTTTACGCCCGGAAAGCACTTCTACCAAATTGAGGGTGGTATTTGATGCGTCATGCAAAACCACGGGAAATGTATCATTGAATAAAATTTTACATACAGGTCCCAGAATTCAGGAAGATTTGTTCAATATTTTATTGCGTTTTCGAAAACATCGTTATGTGTTTTCAGCTGATATTGAAAAAATGTATAGGCAAATTTGGATGGCAGAAGCTGATCGAAAATATCAACTAATATTTTGGCGATGGAATCCAAATGAGAGCTTGGAAACATACGCACTAAAAACTGTGACGTATGGTACTTCATCAGCTCCTTATTTGTCAGTTAAATGCCTGCAGAAGATTGCTGACTGGAAAACGGATCAATTTCCTAAAGAAGCGGATGCAATTAGGAATGATTTTTATATGGACGATTTGATGACAGGAGGAGACTGTTTAAAATCAGTAGGATCATTACGAGTGAATATAGATAATTTAATGTTAGAATTTGGAATGCCCTTGAGAAAGTGGTGTGAGAATGATAAATTATTACTGGAAGGTATTGATGACAATAATATTGAGGGAAAATTGGACATAGACTCAGATAATTTAAATTCTGTCAAGGCATTGGGTGTTACCTGGAATCCGAATTCTGATGAGTTAGGGTTTAAGTGCAAATGGGAGGAATTCGGGAAAGAGTTTAAACGAACAATCTTGAGTGAAATTTCAAGACTGTTTGATCCACTTGGTCTAGTAGGTCCAGTAGTAGTAGCAACCAAAATTCTTCTTCAAGAATTATGGAAATTGAAAATTGATTGGGATGAAAAGGTCCTAGAGAAAATTGCATCAAAATGGAAGGTAATTAGGGAAAACTTCATATTTTTAAATGAAGTAAAAGTACCTCGACATATTATTTGTGTCAAACCAATGAGAATAGAACTACACGGGTTCTGCGATGCGTCCATGAAAGCATATGGAGCAGTAGTTTATGTCAGGCCAATTGACAGCAGTGGAAATATTATTACAAAATTAGCAGCATCAAAATCAAGGGTGGCTCCGATTAGGATAATTACATTGCCAAGATTAGAGCTGTGTGCCAGTGTATTATTAATAGATCTAATTAAAGTAGTTGTAGAGAGCTTAAAGATTGATTTTGATAACATATACTACTACACAGATTCTTCTATTGTTTTAAGTTGGATTAAATTGGATCCTGCGACGTTGCAAGTATTTGTCTCAAATAGAGTAAGTGCTATTCAAACGAACAGTGATGTCTCTCAATGGAGACATGTAGGATCAGAAGAAAATCCTGCGGATCTTATATCGAGAGGATTGTTAGGCAAGGAAATGATTGAGAATCCATTTTGGTTTGAAGGTCCTAAATTTTTAAAGGAGAAAATACTTAAATTATCATCATTTAATTTAGTAAATAAGATTCCCGAACAGAGAAAATGCAGAAAGATTTTATTAGTGCAAAAGGAACAAACTGTGTGATAAAATTAACCATAGGAATAGTTTTAAATTTTTACAGAATGTAATTGCTTACGTTCTTAAATTTATTAACATAGCTAGAAAAGGGAATAGGAAATCATTCATATGGTATAAAAAAGACGCACTAACACTTATTGTTAAAGACATCCAAAATGATCATTTCAGCAGCGAAATCAAGATATTAGAGTCAAAAAAGACGTTAAGTAAATCGTCAAATTTAACAAATCTGTGTCCAATATTAGATGGAAATAATATTATTAGAGTAGGAGGCAGATTGGAAAATAGTAGCTTGTCATACGAAGCTAAACATCCAATTCTCCTTCCCTTCAAGGATGAAATCGTAGGACTACATCGTAGAATTACAGTGGAGGAGCCCCATAAAAGAAAAGGCCCCATACAGTGTACTAACTGTCAAGAATTTGTCCATTCTAAAACGTATTGCCAGCATCCTGCAGTTTGCGTGATTTGTGGTGAGCTACACAGCTCAAAAGACTGTAACAAGTGTAAAGGCGACCCAAAATTGAAAAAATGTAGTAATTGTGGTGAAAATCACACGGCCAATTACCGAGGATGTCCTGCATACTCAATTGTTAAGCGCTCTATTGTCAGAAGGCAGTTATACAACAGAGAACCCCAAAACATTCAAGAGCAATTTAACTCACAACCCCAATTGCCCAATCTAGAAATTTTTAACCCGCAGCCCCAATTGCCGAACGCGAAGCATTTTACGAACCAAAATCAGACCTTTGCATCTATTGTAAAATGTCGTACATCATCTGCAAATTTTCAAGAAAATATAAGTGATGAATCTAATTCTAATATGAAAACAAATCAAAATAAATACCAATGTCAAAAATCGGACTTTAGTGGACTTGAAGCAGCAATTGATGTGTTAGTACAAACGGTCTCAGATTTTACAAAATCTATGAACAATATGATACAGGAGATGATGAAGATGCATTCTATGTTACTGCAGGCTTTACTGAGTAAACCATGAATACTCTGAAAATATGTTTTTGGAACGCTAACGGCATACGCCAACACAAAGAAGAACTCAGTTATTTTCTAAGAAGCAAAAAGATTGACATAATGCTTGTTTCTGAGACCCACTTAACCCCTCTTAGTAATTTTTCAATTAATGAATATACATTTTATGACACAAAAGACCCCAGAGGCAGGGCGTGTTGAGGCTCAGATATCTTTGTGAGGATTATCTTCAAGCCTCTTCAGTATTTATAGAAGAAAATAATATGAACCTAGTGATCTCTTCGGTTTATTTCCCCCCGAAATTTAAGATTTCTGAAAATCAATTTAAATCTTTTTTCGAATCATTAGGCTCACGCTTTCTGGCAGCTGGCGATTACAATGCCAAGCACACTTTCTGGGGGTCAAGGCTCTGATCCCCGAGGGGCCGTGTATTGTTTGATACAATTAATAAAATGGGTTTGGATGTGATCTCCAGCGGCGAACCCACACACTGGCCATCAGATCGAAATAAAATACCGGATCTCATTGATTTTGGAGTAACTAAAAATATAGCAAGAAATTTTGTGCACTTAGAATCCTCATTGGAACTCTCTTCTGATCATACACCCACTATTGTTTCCCTTATAAACCCTCGAATTGTATCTCCAACCGGTGACTTAGCACTTACAGGCAAAGGAACAAATTGGCTAAAATATAAAAAATTTATCAGTCCTCATTGCTCGGAAGATATATTGCTAAGAACAACAGAGGACATTGATCTCGCACTTAGGAATTTTGAATCCTATCTTAAACTTGCTGCACGACTTGCTACCAAACCCCCCCGACAATCCAGACAAAATCCAATTTTTTCAGTTGATATTGAGCGACTCTTAAATGAGAAAAGAAGAGCTCGTAGAGAGTGGCAGCTTCACATATCTCCTGCACTTAAGGCTCGATTTAAAGAATGCTCAAATAAGTTACGCAAATTACTTGAATTACAAAGAAATAACTCACTGAATGATTTTTTGGAAAATCTGGAGGATACGGCAAGAACGGACTATTCATTATGGCGTGCTACAAAGAATCTAAAAAGACCTGTTATATGTAAACCTCCAATGCGTAAATCTGACGGAAGCTGGGCTAGAAATGATACGGAGAAAGGCGAATTGTTTGCAGAACATTTAAAATCTGTATTTATGCCAAACGATCCAAACACAATAGTCAAGTTGCCACTAATTTTGCCACGGCACGTAGAGGTACCCATTCGCTTTGAGTTGCGAGAGGTCGAAAATTCTATCTCAGAATTAAACCCAAAAAAAGCTTTTGGTACCGATAAAATTAGTAATAAAATGATCTTGGAGTTTCCCCATATAGCTGTAAGAATAATACTTTTTCATTTTAATGCAATATTACGCCTTGAATATTATCCACCAGTATGGAAGGTCTCCCTCATTAAAATGATACCCAAGCCAGGAAAAGATCTCACTAAAGTTGAATCTTATAGGCCTATAAGTCTTTTATCTAATTTATCAAAACTCTTCAAGAAACTATTGGCAAACAGAATAACGATAACTGTAACTCAACATAACCTAATTCCTGCTCATCAGTTCGGTTTTCGTAAAAAGCATGGCACCATTGAGCAAGTTCACAGACTTGTTAGTGAAATACGAAATGCCTTTGAGGATAAGAATTACTGTTCTGCACTCTTTATTGACGTATCGCAAGCCTTTGATAAAGTTTGGCACGAAGGTTTGTTATTTAAAATTAAAAATATACTGCCACGTAACACACATAATATACTCGAAAGCTATATAAGCAGTCGTAAATTTGTTGTCAAGGAAAGTGATTTCTTCAGCTCTTTAGCATTTTAGGCCCACTCTTGTATCTTTTGTATACTTCTGACATGCCAACTGATAGTAATACTCATACGTCTACATTTGCTGATGATACGGCTATCTCGATTTGTCACAAAAACCCATATGAAGCCTCTCGAATATTGCAGGAACACGTATTTGAACTGGAATCGTGGCTGAAAAACTGGAAGATAAAGGTGAATGAACCGAAATGTATTCATTTGACTTTTACTTTAAGAAAAGAAACATGCTCTTTTATCAAAATTAACAATCACAAAGTGCCCCAACACTCAAATGTCAAATATCTTGGTATACATCTTGATCGTCGTCTCACGTGGAAGAACCATATCGACGCCAAAATAACACAAATAAAACTTAAAGCAATAGAACTTAATTGGCTAATTGGAAGAAATTCTAGACTTGGCCTTGATTGCAAGTTGTTGTTGTATAATTCGATTTTGAAACCTATATGGTGCTACAGCATCCAAATCTGGGGCACTGCGTCTGCATCAAATGTTCAAAAAATTCAAACGAAGCAGAACAATATTTTGCGAACCATTGTCTGCGCACCATGGTATATAAGAAATGCGAACATACACTCAGATTTGAATGTTCCCACCGTTAATGATGAAATCGCAAGATACACCTTAAACTACTTAAAGAGGCTGCAACTGCACCCAAATTCATTGGCTTGTAAACTGCTTGAGGATCAAGGACACCGACGCCTCCTAAGAAGGACCACCGCTGATTTGGCTCTATAGAATAAATGTATATTCTTTATAACAAAATGTTGGTTTTTAATTTCTATATAAAAAATTCAAAATTAGTTTTTTCGACCTTTTTAAAATTAAACTTCTAATTTATCGTTTTTAACTTTTTCTATACATTTACTTTGCATCAAATTAAAAAAATATTTAATGTTTAAAATTAAAATTTTGTCTGGCACTGGCTGGGCTTAATATTTTAGCTTTAGTACATAAGATTTGATAAACTTATTGTTAGTTCACTGTTTTGAAGATTCAATAAATAAAATTATGAAAAAAAAAACTCCAAGATATGACGAGGGAAATAATAAAAGAGCGAAGCAAATCGGTGTTCAAAAACATGAAAACACTGAGCGGTTCGATTCTTGTGCTGGAGAAGGCTGTCAACGAGTTAAAAGATAAAGATACGCTGATTGGATCGGTAACAAATATGCTGACGTCACTGGAATCATTTGAAGAAATCCAAGATGGTATAATAGGAGCATTATTATGTTCCAAAAACAATTTGCTCATAGAAATACTGCCAATTAAGAAATTTAAAGCACCCCGACTAAAAAAGATATTATATAATCATACATCACCATATATAAACCCATATATACGTCCATATCTAATTTGATCCGAATATTGGAATATATAATTATATCAAGCGAGATAAGCATGTTATCTAACCTGATACAATTTGATCCGAAAAATGGGTCTATCTAACTTCATCAAATTATATATTAATACATATAATTTGATGAAGATTTTCAAATAAAATTTTAGTAAATATTGTTGAGATCACCCGAGTAAAAATAGTTATATATTGTTATATATTATGTGATTGGGTTATATCTGACAATGAATGGAGTCACTTTAAGACACATATCATTATATACAACTACATCTGATATTATTTTCTCAACTAATTTTTTGTATGGTAAATGATGTTATTACATATCCCCAAATCTGACTTCATATATAACTACATAAGCCATACAAAACTAATCAAAATATATGTAGTGACCGATATGATTATATATGGTTCGATACTAAGTTATATAACAATGTATGTGTCGTCATACTAAAAATATATTCCTGTAATTTTATATAACTTTCTATATAACCTCGTAGAAATTAATATATAGTTCAACATCAAATTTAGCAATCTGCAAATTAAGAGTTAATTACTCCATAGCCAAATAATTTTCACGTGATTTTTTTTCATGTAAAATCATCTTAAAAATGATGCATACGATTAGAAGACAAAAGCATTCAACAAAATTTTTATTTTATGTTATAAAATTTGGGCCTTTGAAATTGTTCAAACTATACAAATTTCAATGTCAATTTAATAGCTGTTATGCATAAAAAGCAGGGTTGGTTACCGTTTCATTTTTAAAATAACGGTAATTATCTACCATGCCGATACTAAAATTGATTTGAATATTTTATATCCTCGATATCAGTTAGGGCAATTGTCTTCATATTTTGGCGTTTTTATTTACTTGGTTTGCCGCTTCAATTTCTTATTATTCCCAAATTACCGTTATAAATTGCTGTTTAGGCATTTTAGCGATATTATAACGGTAATATGCATATATTACGCAATTAAACCAATAAAATATCGAAATAAAAATGGGTAAATATAAAGACAATTACTTTTAATGGTATCAGCGTTTTAAAACGTTGATATGCAGTTTGGTTTAGGCGTGGTTGACAATTACCGTTATATTAAAACTGAAACGGTAACCAACCTTGATAAAAAGTATACCTACTATCAGACAAAATTATATAAAATCAGATATTTTTATATCGAATTAGATATAATATGATGTCCCGGATATGGACAAATCTCGGATCAAACTGTATCAAATTATATCTAATTTTATATAATTAGATACATGTAGATGACCCATTTTTCGGATCAAGCTGTATGTGGTTGTATATGGGGACTTATCAAATAAGATATAATTATACATGACACCATATTAAGATTTTTACCCGGGCACTTATTTTCATTCATATTAAATACTAATGCTTAATGTTTATAAAAATTTTTGTTAATAAACTTGGAAATAGCTGACAAAATAAAACATTACAAAAATTTGTCGGAACAACTGTCTTATAAAATAAAAAAAATAACTTTCAGAATTAATTTTTTTTCACGGAAAAAATAACTGAACTTAAACCATATTTATTTCAACATATGTTTTTCTAATTTTTATTTTTAAATTTAAAAATTGCAATTAAACTTTATAAAATTTTATATAATTAGATATCATGTCAGATATAATTATATATAAAATTAATACAATTTTCTATTAACTTTGTTATATATTTTGATATAATATGGTTTATAAAAGCTTATATGCCATTATATATAATTATGTATGAACTATATTTGCAGATCTCTTAATATATGGCTGGAGACCAAATCGCATATGATTATATATAACGTTATATCAAACATATTTGTTTGCGCCGGCCCTTTCAATTGCGACTATAACAGGCGAATTTTGCCTGGCGGTAAAATGCCGCCGCCACTGCAGTTGTGATCGTGCCCTGAGGGTGTGGGTACCGGGTATTCGCATGAATAACTCGGTACTCCACATTTTCAGGGCACTACGTCCTTTAATTTTTATTATTGTGTTCGTGATCATCAGCAACAGACAGCAACAAGTTTTAAACAAAAGGAAAAAAAGAAAGTGAAGAGTAAAAAACTTAAAATTGTAAAGTGAAAAATTAATTAACTAAAGAACAAAGGAAACGATGAAGAACTAAAAGGTGAAAAGTTAAGTTTAAAGCATAAATAATAAACTGAATCGAAATCAAAGATAGTAAGAAAACATATGTGAAGAAGGAAAAATTGTGAAATTAGATGAATAATTGTAAAAGAAAACGTTTAGAAAAAAGGAAGGAAACAACAAATAAATCGAATCAACAAAAAAGATAATTTAAAGAAATTTTAAAATAAAGCATTATTAACTAAACAAAGAAGTGTGTGTTTTAATAGAAAAAGGATAAGGAGGCTGCGACACAACAGACCACACCGTAGCCCCAAAGTGACGGCCACCCCACGTACTGACCCCAACAATATTTATAAAACCAAAGTGTTAATATAAATGTATATGGTTATATAAAGCCACGCATATAAACATTTAAAGTTATATCAAATCATATAATATTATATAAAAACTTTTTTAGTCGGGACAGATCAAGACAATCACATCGAGCCTAAAATCAAATCTTAGGCTTCCAAGTGAAAATCCTGTAGAACTTGTAAAAATCTCACAAATTTCTGCAGGAACCACCGACGAGTTCATCATCTTCAACATTCGTATTCCTTTAATTAATACCGAATTATTTCAAGCATATGAGATATATCCAACGGTCCATGACGGATTCTCTGTAAAACTTCAGGCAAGCAGCAAATACTTTTTGATTGACAAAAGAAAGACGATAAACTACAGCTTAGATGAGAACAACTTAAGTCAATGTCAAAAGATGAAGGACATCATGATATGCCATCAGATTCACCCTGTCTATAATACGAGAGGCACAACTAGTTGTGAAGTAAATTTGTTTTTGAAGGCAAGAACGATTCCGGAAGAGTGTGAAATAGCCATAAAAAGATTTCAAAATTTCTGGCAACAAACGCACTCTTTAAATACGTGGATATTTTCTCTATTCGAAAAAACCCCGGCAGATATTAAATGCAATGGAAAAACGCACAAAGTGGTTCTCCAAGGTTCCGGTATACTAAAGTTGCACCCGGATTGCTATTTTGAGTCGGCAGAAGTTAATTTATGGACCTCTGATGTCTACAGTGCAGAGGTGAATTATGTATTTCCAAGTTACAATCTATCAGCTTTTATGCCAACACTACAACACCTAAAATTAAATGCTGATCTATATCATATAATAGAAAATATATAAAATACCTGACATTCCTAAATCAACAGCGATATTTGGTTTCCCTACACAACTGGATGTACATCATCTCACCCACTACGGAATAAGCATGTCAACCATCATCATTATAGTCATCATCATCATCGCCGTGTTTTGGATTTTAAAGAAATTATGCCAGATGTCAGCCAGATATTTGCCTGCGACAGTTGCGCTACCTCGCTTGGTTTAGGGTAGTTTTTATATAGGTAATTTCGATTTTGTCTTTTTGTTTTGAAAGACTAGGATCTTTCAAGGCCTGCAGAATGTTTAACCTTGAACAGCTGCTAAGATAATAGAATCTAAGTAATAAAATATACATTGTTCAACCTTGAACAATAGATTCTTAGAAGGTGGTTCTATGGTTATAAATATCTTTCCATAGCCAGCTGCTAAGATAATAGAATATAAGTAATAAAATATACATTGTTCAACCTTAAACAATAGATTCTTAGAAAGTGGTTCTATGGTTATAAATATCTTTCCATAGACGGTGTAAGACGTCTTTCCTTCATTTTAATCACATATTATGAATAAATTCCTTCTATGTATGAATTATTTTTTTCTGTGTGGGTAACTCATTATTCTCACTTTTTTTGTAAACGAGACGGTAATGACCACCCATGAACTTTTGGACATCGCGAACAAAAGTAATCCCAGTGTAGAAACGGTAATGACATATCATTATTTTTTGCATTATCACTAATGACACCAACTTACCTTCTGCATTATTTTAAAACATATAATAATGAGTTACTGATAATGACTTATTTTTATCATTATTTCAAATAGAAAATAATTTTTTAGATTTTTTTTGAAAATTTTTTAAAACGAAAAAAGAAATATTTTACTATCCCGGTGAAAAATGTTCATATACGCTCAAACATGTTCATATATGGTTTATGTATGGACACATATGAACAAATATGGATTTTTTATGAACATATATGGATTTTATATGAACATATATGGAAGTATATGTGATTCCATATATGGAAAAAATTTCATATACAGACATATATGGAAGCATCTGTTATTTCATATATGGAAATGGCACTCATATATGGACAAATATGAAAGTATAAGTTATTCAATTTATGCAAAAGGGACTTGTATATGAACATATTTCGAAGAATACATTTATCCATATATGTAAAATGAACTCATATTTGGATAAATATGGAATTATATTTAATGCCATGAATAAAAAAAGGAACATATGTAGCCCCTAATTTGAATGTCATACATAAATTTATATCTATCCCTAGTAAAAATGATTTTTATATATTCATATATGATTTTTATACAATCATTTATGATTTTATACAATTATAACTTGTCGAGTATGTGAAACATATATTTTTATATGATTATATCAAAAGATATTTAATTATATAAAATTATATTAACCAGATTCACCATTTTTCGGATCAAATAATATATTTTTTATATAATTATATTAACCCATACATGGTTTGATCCGGAAAATGGTGGATCTGGTTAATATAATTTTATATAATTAAATATCTTTTGATATAATCATATAAAAATATATGTTTCACAATACTCGACAAGTTATAATTGTATAAAATCATAAATGATTATATAAAAATCATATCTGATTATATAAAAATCATATCTGATTATATAAAAATCATATCTGATTATATAAAAATCATTTTTACTAGGGATCGTACAACCTTATAATAAAGGACAGCAACGTTCGCATGTATTCGCATATATTAAATAAATGTGTATGTTCATATACGTCCATATATGAACATATACTTAGGTGTTACCTCATTTTTCGGATCCATACATATAAGGTTGAACCATAAATGTTCATATATGGGCATTTTTCACCGGGATATTAAAAATATACTATACTATTACAGAATTTTTTTTCTAAAAATATCAAATTTCATTCACTATTGAACTGTTGCGAAATTATTCTTATGTTAAAAGTTTATATTTAATTACCCAGCAAAACCTTGGTAATATGTGGGTACTACTATGCATATTACCTGGTAATATATAAACCGCTTACGCTTACATTTTTTGTAATACGAAATTCATACGTTTTAATGTTTTATTGGTATAAATAATTCGTTTTTCTAGAAAATTATAGAAATTCAATTTTTTTGTTAAAAATCCGTTAATTTGAAATTGATATTCGGTTTAAAAAATTAAAATTTAAACAAAATGTTTTTGAAAACTCCTTACACGTAAGTTCAGAATAACATGTTACTAGGTAAGGAGTTACCTCGATGGACATTAGAGCGTACCACCTTACAGGCAAAAAAAAAAGTGCGCCGTACACCCTCCAATATGAAGTATTTTTGCAAGGAGGTTTCAAAAAAATTTTTTTTATTTTTTTTTGCCGAACGTAGGGGTTGCCATTTTACATTTTTCGTTATATCTTTGGCATTTACAGTCGGATCTTAAAGTATGATACATCGATGTATCACACTTTAAAATCCGATTTTAAATGCTAACAGCCGTATTCACAAAAAAATCTTAATTATGATTTAAAGTACACATTAGTTAATAAAGACTTTTAGGCTAATAAACCGTTGTTAAGAAAACGTATTCAAAAACAGTATATTAACTAATACATCTTTTAATGAATTTTGCAATTCGTGGCTGGCAACACTATCATTTTCAATTGTCACTTAAATCTTAATGTTGCATAAAGACGATTATAAGTTTATAGAGTAGTCGTATCTAAAAATCTTTTTTTTTGTTTTTTAGGAAAATAAATGTTTTAATAAAATAAAAAATATGGTTATTTGTCTATTAATTAAAAAAGAACTACAAAAGATTAAGTAAAAGACTAATTTAGACAACTTTTTTTATTACAGTCAAAAAAAGTATTTGAATAACGAGCTTTTTATATTTGTTTTGATTGTTTACACATCACTAGAATATTTTGCACACTTTACTTTATTTTGTGAGTTAAAATTAAAAGAAAAAAAGTTAAATATGGAAAAAAAAGAAGAATTGAAACGTAAACGATCTGAAAATTGGAGCGAAGAGGATAAGGTAAGTACTTGTGTGAAAAACTATATTTTTTTTAAACTTTTTCCCCAATTGTTTTATAATAAACCTCACTTTTCTAGGTGCTACTGAAGGAACTCATTAGGAAGAGGGTACACCAAATTGAGAATAAGAACACGGACACTAACACCAACCAGACAAAGAAAAAAGCTTGGCTGGAAGTTGAAGAGAGGTTTTTATATTGCATTTTTAATTTTCTATAATTTCTTTGCAATACAAATTTGTAATCATTTACTACTTTTTTTAGTTTCAACGAGTTATGCTCGGGTGGCCAAAGAACTGTAACTCAGTTAAAAACACAATGGATGGCCACAAAAATTGTTGCAAGGAAGCAAGCTGCTGAGCACCGTAAACAGCTTTCAAAAACTGGCGGAGGTTCACAGCCTCCAGAAATACCTGTCAGCAGTAATGATATATCTGTTTGGCTACCAAATGAATTCGTAGTGGACTCCAACGAATTCGATTCAGATGTCGTATTTAAAGAGGCAAGTGCTGAGGTACGTTTAGTTGTATTGGTAAAGTATCCGTCATTAATACACAAGGTATATTCCCCTGTGTCGGTTGCTTAAATTAAATCGTTTAAGATACAATAGGGGTTTTCATATAAACTAGCAAATTCCTTGTAAACCTTGTTTAAATACAAACCATATTTTTATGTATGGAGTGTGACATTAAACTCATAAACATACCAGGTTTACACCGTTTACGAGTAAAAGGCGAGTTTATATGAAAACGCTTAATAATTCTTTTGGTTAAAGTTGAATTTAAGCTGTTTAAGTGCACAGCTCCGATCAGGTCCAAATTTTGGTTAAAGTTGAGTTTAGGGGCACAGCTCTGATCAGGTCAAAATTTTTACCACAGTTAAAACTTTTTATTGGGATTCCACAACAACTTTTTTTTTTTGTAGGTTGGACCTATCTCGGGAGTTATTTCGGTTCAAAGTTAGAAATTGAACTTGCTTATAACTCCGTGATTTGTGATCGGATTTGGACAGTACGCACACCATTAGAAAGTTATTTAAATTATCTTTCATATGGCGTTAAAAATTTTTATACCAATTAACCCATTGCGGCCCAATTAACAATTTTTTAATTTTTAAAAGGTTCATTTTAACAAAAAAAGGATTTATTTCATTAGATTGCGTATATAACAATATAATTTGTACTTATTAATTTATTGCCGAGACTTACACCTTTCATTCAAGATATAGCTCGATCTTTTAACCCATCAAACAACAAAGTTATTGGGGGTCAAAGTTTTAGTTTTTTTTTTCTTTTATATTAACTCAAAAAAATTCATGTCAGTTATAGATTTATAGAAATATCTTTCACTACTTTTTTCCTATTTCACTACTTTTTTCTTTCAATTTTTATCTAACAAAAAAAAATTAACTTTAATCCCTTACAGCTTTGCCCGTATAAGGGTTAAAAGCAAAAAATTGTACCTCAAATTAAAGCATGTAATCTTACATACAATTTTGTGTAAGCAAATCATACCATTATAAAAGCACTTTTTTGATATTCAAAGGTTTTTCCCGAAAAACTCGCTCGAAAAATTTAAAAAACCGGAACCGGCTCGTAATGGGTTAATAAATATTAAATATTATGGCATATTGAAGCCATTTCAATTACCTTTCCAATGGTATTCATTAGGGTGTCCCTTATAAAGTGTTTGGTCGATTTTCGACACGCAATTTTTTTCCAAATGTTCCCAAATTAACAAAATCAATTTTTTTTTTGGAAAACGTTTGCCCGTGCCGAGCTGCGGCCGAAAATGGTCCATTTTGGAAAAAAGTGTATTATTATTAAAAATTCCCGAAATTCTAAATTTTGAAAAATTTAGTATTTTGTTGCATTTATTCATTTATTATACTCAAATTGATTCAGACATGGAATTTTGAATTCATCAGATATCATTAACCCACTTTAGCCTGGAATCCAAAATGACCCACGAATTTGATAAAAAATGCAAAAACATGTTTTTTTAAAATTAATTTTAAAGATTTTTTAAAATATAATAAAAATATAATATTTGATATTAAAGAAAAAAAATAAATTGGAAAAATGATAATTCTAGTTTGTGTTTGGAGCGACTGCTTTCCAGGACATTTCACAAAAATTGTTCATTTGTCAAAAATTTAACAAAATTTTAATGTTTTGAGAAAATTTTAGACAGTTTTCGAAAAAATATCACTTAAATTTGGTTAGACTAGAATTATCTATACATTTGTTTAAAATTCTTTAACCCTTAGTGGCCTGGGGTTAGAAAAGACCCATGAAACCTAATATTAATTATGACTACGAGATTGTAAAGCCATTAAATTGATAAAAAAAATCTCAACTGGATAAAAATAATTATTTTATGAAACGTGACCCATATGCAGTTAATTTTTATACTTTTGGCCAAAAACGCCCCACTAGGAAATTTACAGAATAATACCTTTCATAATTTTCGGAAAAATATCACTTTGAATGAATAAGTAAAAATGTTCCACTTGATATAAATTATTATTTTGAGTGACTTGATCCATATAGGGTTAATGTTCTCACTTTTCATAAAAAAAATCCAGGTCTAAATCCAGGTGATTAAAAAATGCGCTTAATATAATTTTTATTTTATTGTCGACACTTACACCTTTTATTCAAGATATAGGTCGACTTTTAGACCCAACAAACAACAAAGTTATTAGAGATCAAACTTAATTTTTTTTTCTTATACATTAGAATTACACACTATATTTTTTCAGATTGTGGAAGAAGCTTTTAAAATCACGGCATCTGAAAATGATGAGGAAATATTTATGGACGAACAGCAAATAGATGAAGCAGTGGAGAAAATCCCAGAAAATATTCCAAAATCAACTTCTAAATTGAAAAAGGTTTGTATGAGTATTAATAATGCAGATTTAATTTTATTGAGCTCTAAACAATTTTTTTGTGTTATTTAGAAAAAACCTATAAAAAGAAAAACCGCAACGGACGACAACATACAGAAGTTAACAGACTTTGACATGGAATGTAGAGCAGAACTACATAAGCTGCAAATAGAGGCAGAAAAGAAAAGGATAAGGAATATAGATAGAGAATATGACCTCATCGAAACAAAAATTAAATTTTATGAAAACAAATCGTTTGGTAAGTATGTATTTATAAAAAAAAACTTGTTTTTCTAAACAATCAGTGTGTTCGTTTACTCAAATTTTTTACTACTTTTACTACAATTAGAAAGTTTTGTTTATTTTTTGTATTGATTTTTTCCAGCTGTAGTAAAAGTAGTAAATTGTAGTAAGTAAACGAACACGCTTAATAATGACAGTAAGAAAAAAAATTAATTTCAGGTATAGTCAGGTATATTCGTTTTCTTTACAAGTAGTTTAAGATATATATATAAAATTCGAAAAAAACAAACCTATTATTATTTCTTGCAACTCACAGTGGGCTAATTGATTGAAAATGGTTATAAATATTAAATTTTAAGATTAACTTTGTAATATAATATAGTAATTTTTTTTATTAAAACTGATATGGTGTAATTTCGTTATATATTTGTGAAAAAATTCTTAAGACCAGAAAAAGTAACAATTTTAAAATTCTAGTTTTTTAAGAATATTTTTTATGTACACTATTTTAGACAATTTTTGTAACAATTGGGCAAAAAAATTTTAAAATTTTAGATTTATTACCATATTTTCCAATTCGCACTACTGTATGTTTCTGGATATTCTTAATATCAAATTGACACTCTTTACAGATAATATTAAAAATTGATCAAGATTCAAGAAAAATATTTAAATGACTGCAAAAAAAATCAAGATTATATTTAAGTTATTTTATTAAAATTTTATGTGTAAATTCATAAATGCTTTATAAAGTTATAAGAGGCTTACAAAACAAATTTTTCATACAAAGTGTGACTTTATAAATATAAAGTATATATAAAACATTTATGAATTTAAACATTAGTATATACGATATACAGTGCTGTGCAATATAATGGGCACATTCAAATTTTTTCTAATTTTATTCTCGTTGCCTTTATCTTTAAAGATCAAAATAGTTGATAAATTCACCCCAAAATGCGAGGAGATTGTTCAGAAAATGGTACAGAATTTTAACGTGATATCTGTTTTTTATTTTGTAACTTGTTTTAAGTAGGCGTGGCTTTTAATGAAAAAAAGCGATATCGACCTTCTATCAAATTACATAGTAAAATTTAGCGAGCACTGATCGGATCTATACAAATAAAAAAGCCACGCCTACCTAAAACAAGTGACAAAATAAAAAAACAGACATCACGTTAAAATTCTGTACCATTTTCTGAACAATCTCCTCGCATTTTGGGGTGAATTTATCCACTATTTTGATCGTTAAAAATAAAGACAACGAGAATAAAATTAGGAAAAATTTGAATGTGCCCATTATATTGCACATCACTGTATATTTTATTTTATTACATGCTACTAATAATTACATGCTTATTATTATTATTATTATTATTAGTCTTATTAGAGGTTATTTGAAGGATTGTTATTTTTCCTGTTAATTCGCTTTATTAAACTGTAATAAAATTAAAAACCGTTTTTTGCTTAAAATAAATGAAATTTTAATGAAAAAATGTCTTTTATTTTTATATATAAAAACTTAAATCAGTAGATACAAATGCATAAACGTATTGTTTTTAATTATTAAAAAAAACAAAATCTAAATGATTAATTTCGAAGTACTATTACACTCATAGAAATAAATCCGTAAAAATAGCAGAAAAAGTTACTAAAAATTAGTTAAAAATGATGCTGCAGAAAAAACTGCTAAAATTAGCAGATTTTTTTACTAAATACTAGTAAAATGAGAACAGCAAAATTAAAACTGCTAAATTTACAGAATTTTAGTTATATTTAGGCTAACTTTTAGTTAATTGAAAATAGCAAATTGTACTGTAAAATCTGCAGAAAATTTTGCTAAATATTTGTAGACTAAAAATAGCAAAAATAAACTGTTAAATCTACAAAATTTTTGCTATTTTTAAGCTAAATTTAGTTGAATGCAAATAGCAGTCTATTCTGCTAAAATCAGCAGAAATATTTGCTAAAAAATTGTAAACTGCTGTTTTCAAAAGGCTCGATTTTTATTTGCATTTAAAAAAAAAATCGAGAAAAAAACTTAGAAAATTTTAAATTTTTTGGTGATTTTTTAGGCTACTAATTATTTAGCAAAATTTTTTGCTGATTTTAGCAAGTTAATTTACTAATCTCCATTTACAAAAATTTAGCTCATATATAACTAAAATTATGTATATTTAACAGTTTTAGTTTTGCTGTTCCTCTATTACTAATATATAGCAAAAATAATCTGCTAATTTAGCAGTTTTTTTCTGCAGCATCATTTTTAACTAATTTTTAGTAGTTTTTACTAAATTTTTTACGGACTTTTTTCTATTAGTGTAGGAATTTTTATAATGCAATAGTTATAATTAAAGAAGAAAAAAAATTTAAAAAATTATAATTCGCGTTTTGTGTTCGGAGGAAGTTTTTTTCAGGACTTTTTATGAAAATTGATTATTTTGTCAAAACAGAACTTGGCTGTTTTCAACAAATTTTCCATAATTTTCCGAAAAATATCAATAACGTTTTATTAGATTATAATTATGTTTTTTATTTTTAAAATATTTAACCCTTATGTACAATTTTTGACAAAATAATCAATTTTCATAAAAGTCCTGGAAAGGAGTCGTAATTTTGTGACCTTATTTTACTAGGCCATAAGATAATTTAAAAAATTATTAAAAATATTTTTGTATGAAAGTTCTCAAGATAATACTTTCTCTCCTTGTTGATGTCTCTTGTCCACGTAAATCATTTTCTGGCATTTCAATTAGGATCTCTTCATTCGAGTTGTAATCATCTAAAATGGTTATTTTTAATTTAAATATATATTTTTAAAAATGCTTTATAAATTCTGTTAATAATAAGATTTACCTGGAGCAGTATCGTTCTCTTCTATGGCGATATTATGAAGAACAGCTAAAGCTACAATGACTATTTTAGCGTTTGAAAAACTAACAGTTATTCCATCAAGTAAACATCGGAATCGTTGCTTCCACACGCCAAAACATCGCTCCACAGGATTTCGGGTTGCAATGTGTGCAACGTTGTACTTTATCTCCTTTTCATTTTGAGGTCGTTGTAATGGAGTGAATAAGTACGGCGTTAGTTTGTAGCCTGAGTCACCAAGTAAACGGCCTCTAAATTCACCATTCTCAAATCGCTCTTTTATTGTAGACTCATTGAAAATCCGACAGTCGTGAGTACTGCCCCTCCATCTTGCCACTATATCCAAAATTTTAAGTTGGGCATCAGAAACCACCTACATAATATATAAATAAAATTTAAAATTATAGTTTCAACTTGTTATTACCTGAACATTCAGCGAATAAAATCCCTTTCTATTTATATAATATTGCGCTAAATCTCCGCCAGTTTTTTTAATTTTAATATGGGTCCCATCAATAGCGCCAATAACTCCAGGGAAGTTACGAATTTCTTTAAATTGTTTCGCTATCTTAACCTCTTCTTCAGCAGACGTTGGCATTTTAATAATATTCTTTCCGTGCTTGGCCAGGGCGCGAGCAACTTTTGCACAAATCCTGCTGACCGTGGGTTGTGAAAGGCCATGAAGGTCACCAGCATCATCCTGAAACTAAAAGTATGGTTAGATACAACATTACTATAATAGAATACTCAACTTACTTCTCTTCGCCCCCAACAACGTAAAGCTACTAAAACCTGCAGTTCTGGCGATGTTCCGCATCCTCTACGGTCTAAAGAAATATCCGTTCGTACTAAATTAATAATTTTTCTTACCGTTTGTTTATTGAAACGGTATTTTTGCTTAAATTGATTATCCGGAACGGAAAATGGGTCGATCCTCTTTTTGTACGTTCTTGGTTGACGGTAGTTTGAAATTTGAGAAATAGTTTCTATTAAAGATGGTATACAATTAAAATCTTATTTTTCTTAAAAAAAACAATGATTCTTACCAATTCTTTTGATTAAATTTAATGTATCCATTATTTATTTAAAAATTTATTTTATTTTTTTGTTCTATTAAAAACTTCCGCAAAAATGTGCTTTGCAAAATGTAAACAAACAAAAAGCAAAAAATAAAAATGTCACTTTACAGAAGGTTTAAAGTAGGGTCGAAGCAACATTAAAATGAATAGATTTAATAATGGTTTACAAAAGGTATTTTAAGGTAATAATCATTTGTGAATACAGTTTTAGGGAATTTTGCTTAACAACGGTTTGAAAATCTGTTGTAAGTTTTTTTTGAATACGACTATAAAGCTATAACAAAAAATTAAAAAAGGCGACCCCTACGCTCGGCAAAAAAAAAATTTTTTTTTGAAATCACCTTCCAAAAATACTTCATATTGGAGGGTGTACGGAAACTTTTTTTTGAGGTACGGTCTAATGGACATGCCTTTGTTAAAATAATAGCTTTGGTAATAGAAAAGTAAAAGGTTACCCGCTTCATTACAAAATGCTTATTTTTATAACCAAAACTTATAAAAAAAATTTACAAAATTTTTGGTTAAAAATTGTAATTTTTAATTTAATAGTCAATATAAAACAAATTGAAATTTTAAGAAAAAAATCGTATTATTTTTCGGTTTTTTGTAACCTAAAGGTTCAGAATACATTACTAGGTAAGGAGTTACCTCGATGGACATGCCCTTGTTAAAATCATAGCTTTGGTAATAGAAAAGTAAGAGATTACCTACCCTTATTTCTTCTTACCAAAGTTATTACCGGGTAATAGAAGGTTTTGCTGGTTAATGGCTTCGGGCTCTTTCTACAATTATTTCTCGACGAACTCATTTTGAATGTGTACGGAATTATTGTGATTTAAATATAAACATTGCAAATCGCAATAATTTCGCAAAAAATGAACAGTGAATGAAATCTGATGTTTTTAGAAAAACAAAAATTCTGTAATAATACAGTGGGTTTCTAGTACAGTAAAATATTTTCTTGTTCGTTTTAGGTCTAAATTTAATTACAAAGATGTATTATCAACAACTAAACCAGATGATTCAGTATTTATTTTTGGTGATTTTAATTTTCCTTCAGTGTCATGGAAGTTTTTACTAGATCCGTTTTTTTATACTCCAACTAAATCTGAAGATTGGATTGATAACATTCTCAATAATATACACGATTTATGCCTTTTTCAAATAAATGGTGTTTACAACTATTCCGGAAAGTTATTATTAGATTCATTAACTCGTTTTGATCCTGTTACCAAACCCGAAGATATCCACCACCCAACCGTTGAAATTACCTACAATATCCCTACTGTTCAAAAATGTAAACCAGCGGATAAAACAGTAAAAGTATTCTGTTTTAAACGTACCAATTATAATGATCTAATGTGTTCCGAAAGCATTAGCGTTTGAACATTCGGGACCTCCCTGGAGCTCAAAACAACTGTCAAGGCTCAAAAATATAAAAAACAAACATTACAAAAATTACAAAAAATCTGGTTCACTTCGTCACTATGGCAAATATTCTGTTGCTCGTGCTGAGTACAACCTACTTAATACGAAATTATATTCAAATTATTTGGATAACATGAAACTAAATTTTAAACACGATCCAAAATCTTTCTATAAATTCGTTAATTCTAAAAGAAAATCGAATGGCTTTTCAAAAGTAATGAAGTACTTAAATACTGAATCAAGTGATGACTTAATTATAAGTAATCTGTTTGCTGATTTTTTTGCCACAACATACTCTGATGCTCACTATGACAGCTTTAAAATTTACCCATATCCAAATGGGGAACACCAACCTCTATCATTTCCTTCAGTAAATACCTCGCAAATCATAAATTATATGAAAAACGTAAAATCATCCTTTCTTAGCGGTCCTGATGGTGTTCCAAGCTGTATTTAAAAAAACTGTTATCTTGCCTTAGCCACCCCCTTAACAATTATATTTAATGTATCAATAAAGTATGGTTATTTTCCACAATTTTGGAAGGAGTCCTTTATAATCCCTTTATTCAAATCTGGAAACAAATCAAATGTAAACAACTATAGAGGGATAGCTAAATTGAGTGCTATACCTAAACTCTTTGAGAAATGTCTTACAGATTCTCTGAGTCATCAAGCTTCATCTATTTTATACCATATCAGCATGGCTTCAGAAAAGGTTGTTCCGCAATTACTAATCTTTTGCAACTTACCACTTTGGTTAATCGTGGATTTACAAATCGACAACAAACTGATGTTATATACACTGACTTTAGCAAAGCTTTTGATGTAGTCAACCACGATCTACTAATAAGGAAATTATATTTAATGGGTTTTACTCGAATAACGCTAAATTGGATTCAATCATACCTGACTCTACGAAAACAAAAAGTTTATTTTAACAATATCACCTCTAAAAATATTACTGCTACCTCCGGTGTACCACAAGGTAGTCATTTGGGGCCGTTATTGTTTATACTTTTCATAAATGACCTCCCTAATGCGATAAAGTATTGCAATATTCTGATGTATGCTGATGACGTGAAGATTTTTCTTACATTTGAAACATCTTCGGCAAGAATCTTGTTACAACAGGAGTAGTAGGTATATGCGGTTACTGGCACAGTGCTCCGGAGCAGGTCGCTACCGGCACAGTCAGTCGGAGCAGGTCGCTACCGGCACAGTCAGTCGGAGCAGGTCGCTACTGGCACAGTCAGTCGGAGCAGGTCGCTACTAGCGCAGTCATCCGGAGCAAAGATAAGAGGCATGCTGATAACAGATAAGAAGCATCCCAGCGAAATTTTTTACAATCGGTTGCCAAACATGCATATTCTGCAACTGGTTCTACTGCAACCGATTCCATGAAACTGGTTCTGGAACCAGTTCCATATATCTTATATGGAAGGTATGACTGACCTAGAAAGAGTTCTAGAACTAGTTCCAGAACTGGTTCTAGGGCAACCGGTTGCACTTTGGAGCTATAGAAGCGGTTGCTTTTGTGACAATTTCAAACAAAAATCATCGATGTTAGAATTGACAATAGAAGGGGTTGTAAAGAAAAAGTAGTTATTCTACAACCGATTCTTTGTAAGAGAAAATTTTCCTGGGATGTTTATGTAAGTGACCGGTTGTCTTCTGGAAAATAGAAGTGGGGTAGATAAGAAATTGTGTCAACTGCAGGTGTTTTGGGTTTCTTTGGATTGTGTTTATTTTATTTTTGTCTTTATATTTTATATGTGTGTCTTTAAGATATATAAAGGTTTTGTGCATTGTAAATTGTTTGTAAACACGAGTTGAAATATAGATTGGTGTGTTAATGCAGCGTTTTTTTTATATTTTTGATGCAACTTGTATAATTGTACATGCTTAAGGTCTATGCTCATCTTATTTGTTATCTAATCAATTTAGAATATAACAAGTTTTAGGTATTATCAATTTACCAATTTGTTTATTTAATTTTAGTTACTAAGCCTTCTCACATAAACTCGTATTCTACCCGTAAACTTAGTTGAATGTAAAACTCAATACATACAAATATGACCTGTATTTATGTAGGATTTACAAGGAATTTACGAGTTATAATGAGTACGTCTACTAATAAATAACATAGGCTTGAAGAAGAATCTGTCGTTTTATTACCGGTTGGCATTACAATTTTAAATTCAATAACTTATATTATTGTACTTAAGATCTTTCTTTATCTTATTTATTATCTAAATTCGGATTATTCTGTACTTTACCCTACTTGGATTGGGAGGGTTTATATTTTCTCTGTACGATGAAATCATAATTAGTATTTGATACTATCTCGACAGCTATATAGCGTTTTTCCTCCGTCATTTTCAAATTGTGAATTTAAATCCATTAATAAAAACAACATTTAATTTTTATAAACTACTAACTACGAAATAAAACCGTGAGAGTTACTAAAGCTATAAAATTTAGGAACTTGAAAAGAAAAAAATCTGTTAAATCATCATCAACTTTTCCGTCAACATCTATGAAATCTTCAACATGGGATCAAAGCAATGTAATGTATGTCAACATACTTTTTCCAGCGCATTTAACTTAAAAAGGCACTTAATTCGCAAACACAATGTTACCAATAAAAAACAATGAATGGAGGTGAGTGATGATTTCATTGAAGTAGGGTCTTCATCAACTGCTTATAAGAGATGTGATGTTTGCGAAAAAGTCATCCCGCTGTCGAATTGGCATCTTCATATTAGAACAAATTCGCACAAAGCGAAAATCTTAGTTGAATCAGGTGAAAAGTTTTCAATAATTAACCAAGGATTCAAAAACCGAATTCAAACTTTGGTTTATAAAAATCGCGATGAAGAAAATCTGGTAGCAGAAAATTTCATGAAGAAAGTTCTTGAACCTCTGCAAGAGAAAATAATTACTTACTTAACTATTCATACTGCTATTAAGTTTAACTTGGAACTTTTAGCATTTTATGTCCAGGTTAACGAAGCAGATGAGGATAGGACTGTAGTGGATTTAAAAAATTTCATCACAAAAATGACGCCAATATACACCATTCAGGAATTTAATGAAATGTATAATTTCCAAATCTATGATATCCTAAAAAAGATGGAAGACTTCCAAGAAAAGGATAGCGGTTGGGCTCTTCTATCACTACATCATCTGGAAATAAACATAAATCAATATGCACCGCTAAAGGGTTCTACATATATACCCCTACCAGAAAAATTGAAGAAGAAGAACGCATGTATCAACCCTACGGGAAATTTTAACAAAATGTCACCGAATTGGCCCCTTTATATGAAATAGACTGGTCACTTTTACATGGCGTTGTCATAGGAGGGGGAAATTGACCCCTTGTGACATGTCACAAGACAAATCCCAGGACAGGTCCCTGAACTTTGTTTTTTATGAGAGTTCAGTAACCTGTCCTAGGATTTGTCTTGTGACATGTCACAAGGGGTCAATTTCCTCCTCCTATGACAACGCCATGTAAAAGTGACCAGTCTATTTCATATAAAGGGGCCAGTTCGGTGACAGTTTGTTAAAATTTCCCGTAGGGAATGTACAAAACAATGATCAGTATTGTTTTAAATGGTCTATTATATCAGCTCTATCATCGGTTACATCTAATGGACAACGAACATCGGTCTACAATGTTGATATACAATCACCAATAATAGACATCGGTGAATGGATTATGGATTTTAGTGGACTAGAATATCCACTTGAAACAGCTGACGTTTCTAAATTTGAGGAAAAGAACCAGGATATAAGCATCAATGTATTTGGCTACGACGAAAAATTAGATTTAATCATTGGACCCTACTATAAGACAAAGGTGATCAAAGATAAACATATAAACCTTCTGTTTTTCCAAAACGATGAATCAGCAAATGCCCACTATGTATGGATCAAAAATATTTCAAGGTATGTACCCACATAAAAAGACCAAAGAATGTATGATGTTTGGATAAATATTTATTAAATATTAGTTAATGTTTCCATTTTTCTCTTCTTCAATTTCAATAGTTTACTAAATTTGCAGACAAACAAGAGCAAGAGGAAATTACATTATTGCAACTACTGTCTACAGCATTTCTTCAAGCATGAATCATTAAAAAAGCATTACAATGAATGTAACAAGAAGGTGGCATACCTCCCCAAAGAAGACAAAAATATTATTAAATTTGAAAATTTTAAGAATGGGATGGATGTACCGTTTGTTGTATATGCGGACTTTGAGTGCATTCTTCAAGAAATTGATCTATCAACACAGAGTAAGTCATCTACCATTTATACCCAAGAGCATGTTCCTTGTGCATTCTGTTATTATATTAAGAGTAGTTTTAGTGATAGTGTCAATAAATTACGTATTTATAAAGGATTAGATTCACCATTAAAATTTGTAAAATTTTTAGTTGAAGACGTGAAGGATTTGTGTAGGGATTATTTGAACATAAACAGAAAAATGAATCCGCTAACAAAGGAGGAACTATTAGAATTTGGAGGGAATAACATGTGTCACATATGTGATAAAGAAATATATAGCAATGAGAAGAAAATAAAAGATCATTGTCATATAACAGGGCAATATAGAGGACCAGCTCACAATAAATGTAATTTAAAATTTACATTACCTAATTTTATCCCAATAGTTTACCATAATTTTTCTAAATATGACTGCCATTTGTTCGTTAAAGAATTAAACGAAATTGATGGTGGTGAAAATTCAGTAAATGTTATTCCCTTAAATAAAGAATTGTATATTTCCTTATCGAAAACTATCCCTATAGACGAAACAAGTAAAATTCAATTGCGATTTATTGATTCTTTGAGGTTTATGGCATCGAGTCTAGACTCATTAGTCAAAAATTTAGAAACACCAGATTTTAGAATAATACAATCACAATTTCCAAATAATGAGGAATTCAATTTATTGTTGCGTAAAGGAGTTTTTCCATATGACTATCTAAATTCATTTAGCAGACTGGAGGAAACATCATTGCCAAGTAGAGCTAATTTCTTCAATAAATTAACTGATAAAGAATGTTCTCTTGAAGATTATTCACATGCGGAAAAAGTGTGGAATAAATTCAATTGTAAAACGTTAAACAACTATTTAATGTTGTATTTAAAGACGGATGTTTTGCTTTTAGCAGATGTATTTGAAAATTTTAGGAAAGTTTGTAAAAAGATTTACAAACTAGACCCTTGTCACTACTATACCGATCCTGGACTTTCTTGGGACGCCATGTTAAAAATTACAGATATTAAACTGGAATTATTAACAGATATAGATATGGTGTTGTTTATACAAAGAGGAATTCGTGGAGGCATCGTACAATGTTCGCAAAGATATTCCGAAGCGAACAATAAGTATATGAAAGATTTTGATTCACAGCTTCCTTCCAAATATCTTGCGTACTTGGATGCTAATAATTTGTGTGGTTGGGCAATGTCTCAATTGTTACCAGAGTGAGACTTTGAATGGGTGGACAATGTTAAAGATATTAATGCTGAGCATCTACTTGATAGCATTCCCCAAGATTCAACTGTCGGATATATATTGGAGGTTGATCTAAAATATCCAAGTATTCTTCACAAGAAGCATAATGATTTACTATTTTGCGGTGAAAATAAAAAAACTCCACATGCTAAAGAAGAAAAATTAGTACTAGATCTAAATGCTAAGGATAGTTATATCATTTATTATAAAAATTTACAACAATGTCTGAAACATGGGTTAAAAATCAAAGAAACCCATAGAATATTAAAGTTTAAACAATCGGATTGGATGGAAAAATATATTTCGATTAATAATAAACATAGAACAGAGGCTACAAATGAATTCGAAAAAAATTTATTCAAATTATTAAATAACGCTGTATATGGTAAGACTATGGAAAACGTCGACAAGCGTAAAGAGGTTAAAATTATCAGTAAATGGGAAAATGATGGAAAAAAGTTAGGAGCACGTGCATACATAGCCAGACCTAATTTCCATTCAATTAGCGTATTTAAGGAAAATATGGTGGCTATTCAGATAGATAAAACACATTCTGTGTATAATAAACCGATTTATTTAGGGTTCACAATTCTAGAACTATCAAAGTATGATTACCACTACGATTATATGATCCCTAAATATGAAGACAAAGTTAAACTAAATTATATGGACACCGACTCTTTCATATATACTATTGAGACTGAAGACTTTTATGATGACATTCGCCCTGATATTCATACAAAATTTGATACATCAAATTATCACCGTAATAATCCTTACAACTTAAGTTAATAAAAAAGTATTGGGTATGATGAAAGACGAGAACAACGGGATAATAATGAGGGAGTTTATAGGTTTGAGATCAAAAATGTATTCCTTTACAACAGAAAATAAACGGGAAATTAAAAAAGCTAAGGGGGTAAAACGAAATGTGTGCGATAAATTGAGAACATTGGATTATAAAAATTCGTTGTTTAAAGAGTTAATTTTTTATGGTGACATGTACGTTTTTCGAACGAAAAAGCATACTGTATATACCTCACACATAAATAAGATATCTTTGAGTTATTTAGATGACAAACGATTTATTTGTAGCGATAAAATAAATACTTATGCATGGGGCCATGAAGAGTTAAAAGATTATAATAATTCTAATACCTCTAAAGTTGTAAACAACTCAAATGATTCTAAAACTTAATCCAATTATTTATAATACCAACAATAATCCCAATGACAATTTACTTGCAAATTTCCGTGGTGAATCTAATAATGATGATGTCCCAGCAAAACCTTGGTAATGACTGGTCATAACTACATGCATTACTTAGATCTCATATCTCATTACCCGTTGAATTACTTTTAAACTGAATGTAATGAGTTACCGATAATTATACCCCACACATTACTATTTCACAATAGCTGAAACCAATAATATATGTTCTAAATCATTAAAAACCATAACTATGGCGTAGCCTAGTGGTTATCGTTTTTGCCTGACAGACATGAGGATCGCTGCTCAACTCGTGTTAGCTTCCATTGTTGTTTTTTTTTGTAATTTATATTAAACATCTATTTATAGAAATGTTGATGTTCATTAAGCAGTATTTAATAAAAACAAGTTTTGTGAAAAATAGACATGTATAACAGTTGCCACAATAAATGTGTACATAAGTTAAAGCAATAAAAATCGTAGTGATGTCGTGGTCTAATGGTTAGAGTGTTTGCCTGACAATCGTGGGGTACGCTGATCAATACGTGTCAGCTCCTATTGGTTTTTAAATTTTTATATTTTTTAAAATCTAAATTCAACATCTATTTATAGAACAGCTGATAAACTACTTACAGGTAACATCAGTGTAATGACTTTCCTCCAATGACATCACCATGTTAAAATAAGTAGTTTAGTAATTAAAAGGTAACTAGTGAACACTTAAGATTTCAATACCTAAAACTCATTACATGGTAATGAAAGGTTTTGCTGGGGTATTCAGATATTTAGAATTTTAAGGTTGAAATAAAACAAATTTTTTAGTTGTATTTTATTTATATTTAATTTAATATACATAAATATTAAGAAAATTAAAATTATATATATTTTTCTTTTTTTTTTTAAGATTATTGTACTATTTCTTATCTCTATATATAAAAGAATAACGTGACTGACTGACTGACTGACTCAACATCGCCCAGCCCAAACCGCTGAAGCTAGGAAGTTGAAATTTGGTATGTAGGTTCCTCTTTCGGCGTAGACGTCCGCTAAGACGGGATTTTTGGAAATTCCTACCGGAACGGGCAAAAAGGGGAAAAGTCTCCCCCTTGGCGGCCTGCCAAAACCCCTTTGGCTAGAAAGCTGAAATTTAAGATATGTGTTCCTTGGAGTAGGGGCTAACTTTTCTGGAAAGTACTTTCTGGAATTTTGGACAGGGACGTTGTAAAAATGGGGGTTAAAAAGGGGAAAAAGGCCCTCCTTGCCGGCCTGTCCAAACCGCTGGAGGTAGGAAGTTGAAATTTGGTATAAAGGTTCCTCCACTATCGTAGACATCCACCAAGACGGGAGTTTTGGAAATTTTTACAGGGACGGGCAAAAAGGGGAAAAAGTCTCCCCCTTGACGGCCTGCTCAAACTGCTGGAGCTATGAAGTTGAAATTTGGTATGTACAGCTGCGAAAAAAAAATAGCACCAATTAAAGTTTTTTCTAATTTTATCCCCGTTGCTTTTATTTTTAAAGATCAAAATAATGATTAAATTATCCCCGAAGTACTGGAAGATATTCCAGAAAATTGTAGAAAATTTTAGTGTAACGTTTGTTTTTTAACTTTGCTACCCGTTCTAAGTAGGCGTGGCTTTTGATGAAAAATCATCGATATCGAGCTTTCATTAAATTATATAGTAAAATTTAGCGAGTACTGATCGGATCTGCACAAACTAAATATTGTTGAAAATTCTATAAAATTTCCTTAAATCTTGCATTATTTTTATTCACAAATGGCGGCCAGATTTAAAATGACACCGGTTTAAATATGAGTAAATTTTTCTTTGTTTTTAGCGATTTTAAAATAAAGTTAACAACACTGAGCTTTTAATATGAAATGCTTTATACTATAATGTAAAAAAAAAGTCTGACTGATCTGTTATATCGTGGTAAGCATATCATAATAACATTCGCTTTAAAATTTCATTGTTGTTAACTTTATTTTAAAATCGCTAAAAACAAAGAAAAATTTACTCATATTTAAAACGGTGTCATTTTAAATCTGGCCGCCATTTGTGAATAAAAATAATGCAAGATTTAAGGAAATTTTATAGAATTTTCAACAATATTTAGTTTGTGCAGATCCGATCAGTACTCGCTAAATTTTACTATATAATTTGATGAAAGCTCGATATCGATGATTTTTCATTAAAAGCCACGCCTACTTAGAACGGGTAGCAAAGTTAAAAAACAAACGTTACACTAAAATTTTCTACAATTTTCTGGAATATCTTCCAGTACTTCGGGGACAATTTAATCATTATTTTGATCTTTAAAAATAAAAGCAACGGGGATAAAATTAGAAAAAACTTTAATTGGTGCTATTTTTTTTTTCGCAGCTGTAGGTTCCTCGACCGGTGTAGACGTCCGTTGAGACGGCATTTTTGGAAATTCTTATCGGGAGGGGCAAAAAGGGGACAAAAAAAGTACCTTTTCCAAAAAAGTACCTTTTCCCAAAAAAAGTACCTTTTCCCAAAAAAAGTACCTTTTTCCAAAAAAAGTACCTTTTTCCCAAAAAAGTACCTTTTTGCAAAAAAAGTACCTTTTTCAAAAAAAAGTACCTTTTTCCAAAAAAAGTAGCTTTTTCCAAAAAAAGTACCTTTTTCCAAAAAAAGTACCTTTTTCAAAAAAAAATACCTTTTTCCAAAAAAAGTACCTTTTTCCAAAAAAAGTACCTTTTTCCAAAAAAAGTACCTTTTTCCAAAAAAAATTCCTTTTTCCAAAAAAAGTACCTTTTTCCAAAAAAAGTACCTATTTCCAAAAAAAAGTACCTTTTTCAAAAAAAAGTACCTTTTTCAAAAAAAAATACCTTTTTCCAAAAAAAGTACCTTTTTCCAAAAAAAGTACCTATTTCCAAAAAAAGTACCCTTTTCCAAAAAAAGTATCTTTTTCCAAAAAAAGTACCTTTTTCCAAAAAAAGTACCTTTTTCCAAAAAAAAGTACCAAAGTACCTTTTTCTAAAAAAATTTTCCTTTTCCAAAGAAGTACCTTTTCCAAAAAAAGTACATTTTTCCAAAAAAAACACCTTATTAAAAAAAAAAAACCTTTTCCAAAAAAAGTACAAATAAAGTACTTTGTAAAAACAAAGTATCTTTTTCCAAAAAATTTCGTTTTTCCAAAAAGTACCATTTAAAATAATATATAATTTCAAAAAAACTACTTTTTTCCCTCCCCCACGGATATCTCCACTAAAGCAAGGTTTCTTGATATTCGGCATAGACGTGCGCTAAGACGGGATTTTTGGAAATTCCTACCGGAACGGGCAAAAAGGGGAAAAGTCTCCACATAAACAGTCTCACAAATTGGAAAAGTGCCTGCCCAAACCACTGGAGGTAAGAAGTTGAAATTTGGTATAAAGGTTCCTCCACTGTAGTAGACATCGACTAAGTTTGTATTTTTGGAATTCCCTACAGGATATCCCAAAAGGAAACTCGGTATGTGAGTTCCTCCTTCTGTGTAGGCGTCCGCTTAGACGGAATTTTTGAAATTCCTATCGGGAGGGGAAATAAGGTAAAAGTCTCCTCTTGACGGCTTGCCCAATCCCTTTTGGCCAACCTAAGATTTTAAATATGTATTCCTTGGAGTAGGACTAACTCACCGGCAACGTAATTTTTCTATTTTGGAACAGCAACATAGTAAAAATGGTGGTTTAAAGGGAAAAATGTCCCCAATAACGGCCTGCCCAAACCGCTTAGGCAATGCAGTTGAAATTTGGTATGAATGCTCCTCATCCATCGCAGATAGCCGCGAAGATGGAATTTTAGTAAATTCCTAAAGGGAGGGGCAAAAAGAAGAAAAGCCTCACCTTGGGTGCCGGTAAAAACCCCTTCGGCTAGAAACCTGAAGATTAAAATGTGGGTCCCTGGAGTAAGGGCTAACTTATTAGAAAGATACTTTTTTGAATTTTGGACAGGGTCGTTATAAAATGGGGGCTCAAAAAGGGAAAGTTGCCCCTTGACAGCCTGCTCAAACTGCTGGAACTAGGAAGCTGAAATTCCCTGTCGATGGATTTTCGGAAATTCCTACCGAGAGGGGCACAAATAGTAAAAGTTGGCTAGAAACCTGAAATGTAAAACATATGTTACTTGGAGTATGGGCTTTTTGGACCGGGAATGTGCTTTTTGGACAGGGACATTGCAAAAATGGGGATTAATGAAGCGAAAAGTGCCGCTTAAAGGCCTGCCCAAACCGCTGGAGGTAGCAAGTTGAAATTTGGTATTAAAGTTCCTCCTCTATTGCAGACATCCGCTAAGATGAGATTTTTGGAAATTTCTACAGGTAGGGTCAAAAACAGGAAAAGTCTCCCCCTTAACGGCCTGGCCAAACTGCTGGAACAAGGGAGCTTAAATTCGGTATTTCGGTTCCTTCTCCAACGTTGACGTCCCCTAAGATGGTATTTTTGGAAATTCATACCGGGAGGGGTAAAAAGGGAAAAAACTTCCCCCTTGACGGCCTGGCCAAACTGCTGGATATAGAGACCTAAAATTATGTATGTAGTAGGTTCCTCCTCCAACGCAGACATTCTCGGAATTTATGGAAATTCCTACCGGGAGGGGTAAAAACGGAATAATTCTCCCCCTTGATGGCCTAACCGAACCCTTCGGCTAGAAACCCGTAATCTATAATATGTTTTCCTTGGAGTATGGGCTAACTTATCGACAAGGCATTTCTAGGACTTTGGACAGGAACGTGGTAAAAATGGTTGTTCAAAAGGGGAAAATTGCCCCTCCCCCCCCCACCCCCCCCTTAACGTCTGTGTCTTTAGCTAGAAACCTAAAACTTAAAGAACAAGTGTATATGAAACACTAAAATTAAGAAACTAAATAGGAAACGAGTGGAATGAAACACTACACAAGTGGAATGAAATGGATATAAACGTTGAACGAGTGGAATTGAAATTATAGACAATGCAAATGGATTGGAAGAGGGAATTACCTGTTCAAACACTATCCACGGAATATGAAACTTATGTAGCATTGAAACATACTCTCCAAAAAGTTAAACAAATTTTCTAAAAGAGAAAAACCCTTAGAAAAGGAATGGAACTTATATATTCCGATATTTAAACTTCATGTAACGAAGCACCGGTGGAAGAAACCGACGCAGTAAATTTTCCAACTGAATTTGTGAATTTACTTGAATTGCCAGGTCTACCTTTACATAAACTGGAATTAAAAAAAAAACTTTAATACACGCTAACAACGTAGCGGGCTTTGCCCGCTATTTTTAATATTATAAAATGCTTTCCAACCCTGCTTTACGTTATTTATTTTCATTCAAAACACAAATGAACAAAACTACTTACGGGTCTATCTACCTAAGTTCGCACTTTACCAAATTATCTTGACATACACACGTATATTGCAAATTATTATGGATTCATTACTAACAATCCACTTTCATGAGAAAAAGTGATCAAATATTTATTTATTTTAAACCCATTGTTGTGCAGAATTATTTATTTGTGGTGGCTGGGTGAAGGCTTTAAATAAAAAAACTTTAAATAAAAAAACGAATTTAATAAAAATTGTGGGGGGCGCAGCCCCCCGGGGGGAGGGCGCAGCCCCCCCCCCTTAACCTTTAAGGCACGCTAACAACGTAGCGGGCTGCGCCCGCTAGTATAATATAAGAAAATATTCAATAAAAATTTTTAACAAAAAAATTAACGCAAAAATGTGTTTCTTTTAACATGTCTGAAGAAAATTTAATATTTCAGGATAATCAATACATTGCTCAATATATATTATAGTTGCGAATGGTTTTTCTTATAGACAACCAGTTAAAAAGTCTTCAACTTTGAGGATTTTTTCTATAAGTAAATTTTTTTAGATTACAAAGATTCTTCTTTAGGAAATCTAATGGATATCAATATGAGGATAAAAAAAATTTAACCAGAATATAAACAATTTTCTTCTAGAAAAAGTCCTCAGTATAAAAAGGAGTTTCCACAGGAAAAGGTTGGTAAGAAAAATTCATATCAAGGGCTTATATTCAATAAGGGCTATCTGCAAAAATTTAATTGTTCAGGAAAGCTAAAAAACCATTTAGTTCACATTATCTGCTACTCTATAGTCATTTGCACATTTTTGTTTTGCAAATTATTTTTCAAAGGCTTATGAATTGTTTTAACCTGCGTGTAATAACAATTTGAACGCTTATCCCGTTATAATGCTTTCTAACTGTATTTGCCTTTATATTTCCAGGGGCAAAGTGCTGGGAAAATCTCAAAATTGTAACATAACTACTTGCAAAGACCAATTGCTTATAAGGGTTTATTTAAAAATAGATTTGGCAACGTCCAACTGTTTATTGATGCATTAGTAAAGCACTGAGGAAACGAAAACTTTCAGCAAAGGTATCTTTGGGAGGGACCTATGGATTTTGATGAAATTTGGATGTCTGACGTGGTAAAGAAAACTTAAATACATGTGTACATTTTTAGCGGACACCGTCTCAAATCTAGACGCATACAATCCGATTTAGAAATGTTCAAATCTTTTTGGTAATTGAAGAATTTTACAAACATTAGTTTTGGTCTCTCAAATATCTTTCTTTCTTTGGCATCCAATTTGCCTTTAATTAATTTCGGAAAGTATGAAAAAAACTGTAAGTATTACAAAAAATCAGTAATTTTCTTTCCTCGCAAAAATGTGAACACATCATTTATTTTGTCACTCAATCACATATCTAAATATCAGAGCAATCGGTGGAAGACTCCGGGGTTAGCTTCCTTATTAGCTATTTTTTTTTACCGAAATTTACAATATTTTTGCAAATTTGCGGCAGCAGCTTCTCAATTAACAGAGGATATTTTTTTGAATTCTAAACATTCCAAATTAAAAACATCGTTTAAAAGTCATCGTCCCAAAACTATTTATACATGTCCGCAAATTTTGGTTCTTTGGCAAACCGCTTCATTCCAAAGTTTTACCAGTTGCTAATTTTGTGAAAGAGTTTAAAAGCGCTGACGAAATTCCAAAACTGTTGCTTTGCCAGTGCCTTGTTTTTATAAACTTGTATAACCAGTTTTACCAATTTATATGTAGATGGCTTTCTTTGGTCTTCAAACAATTTGGGATATTCCTTGCTCCAAGTCCTTAAAAACAAAAAATGTTTAGATATTACCACACGGCGCATTAGCAAAATTAATACACGCTTACCCAATAACAATTTTTTTGATGAATATCGAAGCTCATTTTAAAAGCAGTTTCCCCATGGGAAATCCTTTTCATTCCTTTGGATATTTCACTACCAATTTTAGTTTTTAGCGGTCCAATTGATTTTTAAGTTTGTATTTTTATGATTTTTTATTTCTTTGACAAAAAATATTGACAAATTTAAATAAAACATTAATATTAGTATAATTAGGCACATGTGTGTAAAATTTATATTTGAAAAGTATGTACCCTATTCAACGCTTAACTATACAGAACAAGTGTGTAACAAATTATAAACATGTTTAGCAACAAACAAATTCTTTAATATGTGTGCAGTTTTTGTATAAAAATGCGTAAATTATTTTGTTAAACATTTTTTGAATCAACTTTAGGCATTTTGTGCCATTTTAAACAAAAATTTACCAAACTTATAGCAGTAATTTTATATGCACTTTTTAGAGTGTATATAAAAATTTTGGAATTTTTCTTTCCAAATTGGATTTGATATTTAAAATCGAAATTCGTCTTATAATTAATATTTTTTTTAAACTTTAAAAAATTTTGAAATTTTGACTTTGAGCGACTATATTTAGAAAATTTTTAGAGATATTGATACACACTTAAGTTTGAAAAATAGGGCAAGCAATTAAGACGCTATAGTTACTAAATTATAAATTTTTTATTGAAAAAGTCGGTTAAAAAATTTAAAAAATTCAAATCGCAAATTGTGCAAAATCTAGAGCCAACTTGAACAAAAAGGTTGCAGATTTGAAATCAGCTCCCCCCAATTATCCTAAATCCAATGCAATAACATTCACATTTTTATTGCACAGCAGTGTAATCAATATATATACTCTAAAAAATGTTTGTAAATTTACTACTATAAAATGCGTAAAGATTTGTTTAATTTTACGAAAATTCGGTAAATATAAACAAAAACTGCGTAAACTTTTTTGGTACACACACTTCCATACGCAATAATACACACGCAAAGTATTTTAGACATCATGTGTGTACAAATAAACATATTATGCCTAAAATTAGTCTCTTTTTGTTAAATAACATTTTTACGCACAAAGTTGGTAAATATACTAACTTATAATATTAATAAATAGGGCATATTCATGCAAATGCATGTTTTTTCTCGATAGTCAAAAACAAATATAGCCTAAATACTTATCCGAATCATCAAATTTAGAGAAAAATGGCATCGATTTGTAGTTGCCAAAAATGTAGTTGACAAAAATGCATGTTTTTGTATATTTTGACTTTAAATTAGGGTGACCATTCGTACTGATTTGATCAGTACATGTACTGATTTTTGGTCACGTTTACTGATGAAAAAGTCGTGAGTAGTGTGTTTATGTATGTTCTGGATAAACTTTTTCATACAAATCAATGAGCATGCCTTAACTTGTTAGGTGTCGTGGGGGTTATATTTGACCCCATGATTTTAGCGTGTGTTGCTGTGATGTTAGTCCTCACCCTAACCCTCAGGCCCCCCTTTTACGTAAGGGTAAACCCCTGACGACCCCATTTTACGTAATGGTGAACCCCTTACGCCCCCTTTTACGCGAAGGTAAACCCCTGACGCTCCCTTTTTACGTAAGGGTGAACCCCTTACGCCTACGTTTACGTGAGGGTAAATCCCTGGCGACCCCTTTTACGTGAGGGTGAACCTTGGGTTAGGTGAGAAAGTGAGCGTTAGTGTTGTAGGTGAGTGTACAGTTTTTGAAAGTAAGCTGTTAATTTGATGTAACCGTTAAAAGGTTAAGCGAATGTGGTTTTGTAAATTATAGTATTAACCGTAAAGAAAATGTCACATTAGACAGTTTACAAGGTTTTTTACAAGTATTTAATAAGTAGATTATTTTAAAATTTGTTTTATCTGAACGTCTCTACTACTATTTTTAAATAACAGTACTAACCGCAAAGAAAATGGCACTTACATTAGAGGGTTCATTAAACTGTGTGATTTTTTTTTAATTATTGTACACTCTAATAAATTTTTGTTGAAACCTACTCTATTTAAAGGAGGTAACTTGATACCTACTATAAATTGGGCAAAACTAGACACAATGCTTAAAATCACACATTTGTGTTTATAAATAGTAGACACAATCTGTGTAAAAGTACGTTTTTAATAATATCAAAAAGGTTCAGCAACATTATGATTTTGTTGAAATTTAAATTTAATGTGTCTGAAAATGCTCTTTTAAATGCATAAACTTATATTTTTTATATTTAGAATCAAGCATAATTATGCTTTTTTTTAAACATTGCACTTTATGTTAGTTATAAATAAAAAATGCATTTATAAAGAAAGTAAACGCTTTATTTACAAATATAATTTCATTAGAAAATTTCAAGATCTGATTACAGGGATTGTCTATATATCCTTTTAAAGGCAATTATATATATATATACATCGACTTAAATCCAGATTCACAATGTTGGAGTACTGCACAAAGTGGATTTTGTTCCTTTCTTTTTCGCACTTACATATTTTTGTATCATGTCATCTCTATTTTTGTACACTCCATTTTGCAGAGTGGAGTACTCCATCATTGGGAATGTGGCTTAAAAGAGGATGCACAGAGAAAACAAATTCTTTGTGATAACCGAATTTCTTAGCAGCTGAATGGTTTTCTGGCAGCAATTGCATTATTTGACTATTGCAATCAATTGTGTTACTGACACAATTCAAATATATTGTTTCAACCCAATTTCTGTTGCTACAAACAAATATATCGGTGAATCCAAGCAAACCATTCGGTTGGAAAAAAATTCTGTTATCACAGTGAATCTGTTTTCTTTGTTTGGCTATAAGCAAAAACAAACTTTATACCCAGAAATCAGATTCTTGCTTACAACCGAATTTATTGCCAATCAAATGCTTCGGTTGTGACTACAGGATTTTTCAGTAGTGACTACCGAAATATTGTTGAGGCAATAGAAATTCTGTTGCCACTATCAAAAGACTATTTACTCTATTGATATTCAGTTGTCACAACTGAAAATTTCGGTCTCGGAAATCGATCCATTCGATTGGCAACAAATTCGGTTGTAAGCACGAATCTGTTTCTCTGTGTATATTTTTACTGTTTGGTATTTTAGCAATTGTGATAGGAAGACTACTATAACTACCCTACGGGAAATGTTAACAAACTGTCACCGAACTGGCCCCTTTATATGAAATAGAGTGGTCACTTTTACATGGCGTTGTCATAGGAGGTGGAAATTGAACCCTTGTGACATATCACAAGACAAATCCCAGGACAGGTCCCTGAAATTGAGAGTTCAGTAACCTGTCCTAGGATTTGTCTTGTGACATGTCACAAGGGGTCAATTTCCACCTCTTATGACAACGCCATGTAAAAGTGACCACTCTATTTCATATAAAGGGGCCAGTTCGGTGACAGTTTGTTAAAATTTCACGTAGGGTACAGATACTGCAACTGTTTCCAATATCTTGTAAATTTTTCCTTTTTCATGTATGCATCCTCCAAAAAAATTAAAGAAACAGGAAACATTGCTTGGCGGTGCTTTGATGAGAATATTGCACTATGGAGCTTACGTTACGTATTAATAAATCCCTTTTGGCGTTAAATATCTGAAAAAATATATGCATATTTTTCAGATTATTATATTATAAACCTTCCTGTTCAATTCAAATTCAATTAATCACCTTTATTTCAACCACCTTTAGTAACAATTTCCATTGAAAGAAAACTTTTATATTTGATATATTTTTTCGAATATTTTCGCTGTTTTCTTCCTTGGATTCAAATTATTCAATTAATTTGTTAATTTTTATTCATATATTGACATTTAGACTGTTACTCTTTAAAGTAGGTACAAGTACGCATATTATGCCTAATATGAAAATTTGGGCACAATGTGTGTAATTATAAAAAGTAAATGTTTACAAACTCATAAACATGTATACAAACATGCAAAATACTATACTTTGTGTGTATTTCTGTAGACAAAAGTGCCTAGTTAAATTTTGTACACATTTTGTGCCTAATGTTAAGCATTTTATGCAATTTTACATGAAAACTTCCTATATTTATAATAGTGATTTTACATGCTGTTTTTAGAGTGTACCTATATCGTGGGAACCTTTTGTGTTTTTTGAATTTGGAAATATTTTATCGTTAAATTTTTTTGTGGTCTAGATTATTAAAACAGTTTTTGCGGTTTGGTTATGTAATTTGTTTTGCGTTTTTTTTTTTACTATTGAGAATTTATTTAGCTGTGATAAGAAATAAAATACTTGATATGTAAAATCTTATTTTTTTATGATTAAAATTTATTGAAATTACATTATATATATTATAATAAAATTGCATAATTTGTTTAGCTTCTTCTGCTATTGTTATATTTTTTTCTATAGCATCCACAATTGCAGGTGTCTGGTTCACATTTAGCATTTTCATTTGACCAAATACAATCCTCATAGTATTCACCAAATTTATTTTTATTTATTTTCAAATTGTTTGTGTACTCCAGATGTAATTGAATCCTAATGAGATTGTTTTTATGCTCATCGGAAATAATATTAGAGAATCTTTTTAAGAAATTATATATTTCTTTTAATATCAATCTGCTTTATATCTGCTAACGATCTACTTCGTATCTGTTAACGATCTGCTTTGTATCTGCTAACGATCTGCTTTGTATCTGTTAACGATCTGCTTTGTATCTGTTATGAATCATTTATGGAAATGCTTACTTCCCTAGCAAATAATTCGTTATCAATATAGAAACCTTGAACATCTATAACTATAAAACTATGCTGAATCATTATCTCTTTAAAACTGAAGAAATGTGTAAATAGCATACATGGGAATTTTTCATTACCATTGAATTTTCATTACCATTAGTTCATACTAATGACAATGAAAAAAATTTCATTACCATTTAATGGTAATGAAATATTTTTCATTAAAAAAATCATTACTAATGGTAATGAAATTACACTAATGTATAAAAAAACTAATTACAATTGATTAAAAACCATTTGTTTACAAAAAAATTCAGACAAATGAAAACGAACAACTGGTTTGGCCAGGGAAGTTATAAAACATAATTTATTAAGGAGGATCCATTTAATTCCATTAAACTTTACCTGGGTACAAATAACAATGGAATGGAAAGTAATATTTAATTTCAAATGAGCATGAGCCTGAAGGAGCATATTCCATCTTCGATTTCAACGAGTTTTACTCCATTTTTACGTTTTTCTGTCAATGGCAATTATTTTTTTTAATTTATTTATTATCAATGGTAATGAAATTTAAAATCATTGTCATTAATCAATGAAATTAAATTTTAGAATCATTACCATTAATTAAAAAAATGGTAATGAAAATAATTTCATTACAATTGATATCAATGTAATGGTAATGAAATCATCAATTAATAAGTCACCTAATTAATTAGTCCCATGTATGGTAAATAGTGATATATATTTATAGTTTTGCTGATAAGAGTTACTCATTTTAAGAAAATGTGGTTAGTTAACTACATAATTTGTGTTAAAGTTAGAGTTAAACAAAACTGAAGAAATAGTATTAACTAATTGTAGTTTTTTTTTTTGTTGATAAGAATTACTGTTATTAAGGAAATTTGGTAAGTTATCCGTACCCCATTTTTCTTTCTGTACATTTTTAATTTAAGGTGTAAAATAGCTTCGATGATGAAAAATATTAACATTCAATTTCTTATACGGCGTTCACATATACGTGTTTAACACGAATTGACGTGTTTAAGCGTTAAACATGTTTAAGTGAGATGTTTTACAGTACATTTTTTCTACCCTTAAACACGCTAAATTATCGTGTTTAATTTTTAAACACGTTGTTAAACACGATAAAATTGATATCAATTGGTATTGAATGACAAGTTTGAAGCAGAAGAAGACACAACAAGAAAAATAAAAAAATTAAAATTGAATAAAATAAACTAAATTTAAATAAAAACCAATTAAAATGTGCTTTTTTCTTATTAAAGTGATAGATGAAACAAACAATTAATTAAACTTTGCTTCCGGTGAACGAAAAATCCAAAAACAGACATGAAGTTGTCCCTTAGGTTGCGTTTACACTTGCATCGAAATCCCGAGATTTCGCTATTCACCACTCTCAAAAAACAATGAAGAAAAGCATATAAATGTGCAATTTTTAATAAAACACACATAGTTAGCTATAATAAATACATTTTCTAAAAATTTAAAGTTTATATGCTTTCCTTCATTGTTTTTTGAGAGTGGTGAATAGCGAAATCTCGGGATTTCGATGCAAGTGTAAACGCAACCTTAACTAAAAATTTAAAAACCTTGTTTCCGACTGGGGCGGATAGTGTTATTTCACTTTTTATAGCAATTATAACATTGGATAATGCCGAAAATTATTAAATATTGACTCCGGCCGAAGAAGATATAACTCTTTTTGGGAAATTTTATTAAATTGTTGTATTTTTTTTTAAATTGTTAAGGAACAGCTGTTCGAGATGTTTAACTTAAACACTTCATTTTCAAGTGTGAACTGACATGTTTAACTTTTATATAAACGTGTTTAACTATCGTACTGTGAACGTAGTATTAGATTCGAGAAAGTTAATCATATATACAGAAAAAAATTTTTTTTAAACGGATAAAACTTTGGAAGTTTATAAGAAAAATATTTCATTCTTGTACGAATCTCGAAAGTGTTCTTACATTATAAAAAACATAAAAATAATAACAAAATGTGTTATTTTACTTGTGATTTGTGTGGAAATGTATACAAACATAATTGAAATTTGAAACGACATATTAGAATACATCATCAAGGATCTTCCTTTAAGTGCACAATATGCAATATTAATTTTTCGGACAGAAAGGAATATCTCAGACATATGCATTTAATAGAACACTTAAACAAAAAAAGGAAGAAAGTATATACTGCGCCGAGTGCACAGAAGATATACATAAAAAATTATGGACGTATCATCTACATACAAATAAACATAAACAAAATTGCATACAAATTTTAGATGAAGGCAGCAATATAAAGTGCTTCAATGCTTGTTTTCAAAATCGTATCAATACATTTCGGTTTGAAAACAACAATAAAGATAATTTAATTCCTGAAATTTTTTTCAATACTTAAGGATAAAGTGACTAACGTCTTAAAAGATCTTCTACAAAAACATACTAGTCTCAAATTAAATTTTGAATTACACTGTCAATATACGTTGATGAAAGACGATGAAATAAATAAGATAGATTACATCAAACAAAAATACATATTTGAACTTTATCCAACCATTTCAATGATATTTCTCAACATTATACAAATAAGTGTGATATCCTTATGAAAAAAATGAGCGAATTTCAAGAACGTGACAGTGGATGGGCGTTGATAGAAATCATACATCTTGATGTTAACATTAATAAATATGTATGTATAAAGGGATCGCAGTACATTTGTTTGCCATCGTATATATCAAAAAAAAAAGCATGTATTAATATACAAAACAATGATGTATACTAAAGGGCTGAACGATTCATCTTAAATGAGATTTCAAGACACATGATAGCCTACAAGCCATAACGAGTTGTGTGGTTTTACTTTTTATAACGAGTGAATCAGTACAAAAAAAAAAAAAACAACATGGCAAAAAAGCATATGGATAGTGAGACGAATCACATCATGAATCGCTTAGTACGGATGACAACAATACATTACCACATCATATTATTGTGAACTTAAGCAACCAACACAATATTAACACCATCGTTTTAGTGTTACTGAAAACTTATGTATAACAGTGTTGCCAGTTTGGGGGATTTATCCCCAAATTGGGAATTGTATCATCAATGGGGATAAAAACTTCCGTTTGTAGAACTGGGGTTATATTGGGGATGATACGAAATTTTAGGGGATCATTTGGCGATAAAATATATTATTGCTTTTTCATATTTTTATGAATTTAAGAATTTAATCCTGATAATTTTTTTAAAGTTATTTAAATTTAATAAGAGTTATAAGAAGCTCTTCTTAAATTAAATATATACTTTACAAGTTACTCAATTGTCAAAAGTTTAATCCATCTGCTGAAATGCTAAAACTTTTTAATGCAGTACCATGCACAACAAAATGTCTGAAGCTGATGAATCAGACAATTTTTATTCTTAAATATTTAAAATGAAAAATTTTGGTTCAAATTTTCTTTGCTGTTATTTAAATTTATTTGTTCTTTTTTATAATTTGTTGCAAGCACAAATTTATTGAGTCTGAGTGTACAACTTACCGCAAAAAAATAAACGAATATTGTATTTTTCACTAATTTTTAGAAAAAATAAACGAATTTTTCCAGAAAATTGAAAATTGGGGATAAGGTATGAAAAAACTGGCAACACTAATGTATGTAACCGAAATACGTACCTACTTTGTTGAAAGCTATCATGCTAATGACGGAATATTTTTATTTGTTATTCTCTTAGTTGAGAGTTTTGTTGTCATTCGTGTTATGTACGTATGAAAAGCCGATTATGATCGGCAACTAGTGGCTATGGGTGACGACCACTGTTGGTAAAAGTGGCACAAAAGTGCCATTTGTGGCACTATTGAATGTTCAATGGCACCATGGCACTCTTCATAGAATTTTGGCACTTTTTAAGAAAATTTCTATATAATTTGATAAAAGGTCGATATCGCTGGTTTTTCATTAAAAGCCACGCCTACTTAGAACGGGTAGCAAAATTAAAAAACAAACGCTACACTAAAAATTTCTACAATTTTCTGGACCAGCTTCCAGTTCTTCGGGGACAATTTAATCATTATTTTGATCTTTAAAAATGAAAGCAATGGGGATAAAATAAGAAAAACTTTATTGATTCTATTTTGTCCGTCATTGGAATGTTTCAAAAATTTGTTATGGTATTCTAGTTTTTTTTGACAAGCAAAAGTTTGAAAAATTTCACCATATAATGGTGAAAGCTTTTTCTGCCAAAAATAAAATAAAATTATCAAAAAATTTTAATTTGTGAAAAATTACGATTTTTTCGATAATATTACGAAATCTTAAATGATATGAAAACTTAAAAAATGTCCAGGAACCGCAGAACACGAGAGAACTAGTTAAGCACTTGGAGTTTCCTTTAAATTTTAGCATCAAGCACAACTTTAGCCCCAAAAATCCCATGTTAATACGTAATCTTTTGGAGGAATTTGCAGGAATGTCAGAATCGGTAAAAGGTTCGATGCATCTTAAAATAATATCTCAAAATATGAATGAGGTATTTCATATTTTATTTCTGTGAAGAAAAATTTTGAAATGCTTCAAAAGAAAATAAAATTTTTATATTTTAAATTGTTGACAATTAAAAATATTTGTTTTTTATGTGGTTTTTATTATATGACAATTTTGTCAAGGTTTTGCTGTGACAATTTTTCTGAGAATACCAAAATTATAATAATTTCCATTCACACCAGTTTTGTGACAATTTTGTTATTGTTATAAAGTTTAGAATAAGGGTGTAAATGCATAAATATTTGAAATAAAAGCTGAACATATTTTTTGAAACATTTGCACGTTGCTTAATTTTTTTTTTGGCACTTTTAAATCTTTTTTTGGCACTTTTTTGGCATAATTTAGGCACCAAACGAAAATTCTCAAATACTATCACTGGTGACGACCACTGATATATATATAATGAAAAAACCAAAATAGACAAATGTCTACCCCCAAAAAATTCTTTAGTTGATCGTAATGAATATTTCAACTATTTAATATGTGAAATACTCTAATGATACCAAAAAAAAGCTCTAAAGCGGCGAATACATTAAGGAACATTGAGTAGGGTTTTTAGCAAACTCTACTACGTATTGGTTTTATTATATTATTTATTTTTAATTTTATTTTTCAATATTGTTTAATTATACCACCGATTTTTTTTAAATGTTTTTTTTTTGGAATGAATTTGGTAAATTTTATTTTATAGAATTTCGTTAGGTTATTTTAAGGTTATCGGTATTTTAAGTTATATCGTTAAGTTATTTTAGGGTTAACGGTATTTTAATTTATTTCGTTAGGATATTTTAAGGTTAACGGTATTTTAAGTTATTTCGTTAGTGGTATTTTAGGGTTAAAAATAGTTCGTTGAAAGGGTTTCGAATCGTTAACGGTATTTTACGGTTAGTGTTTGCCAACCAAGTTAAAAATTTTAAAAATTGCCAAAATTAAAAAAATCGTTTAAATTTAAAAATTGTCAAAATTTTAAAAAATTATAAAAAACCCTCAAAATTTTGAAAATAGCAAAATTTAGAAAAAAAAACAAAAATCGGCAAAATTAAAGAAATCGTCGAAAATTAGACCAAAATCATCAAAATTAAAAAAATCATCGACATTAAAAAAATCGCCAAAAAGCTTTATGAATAACAATTCGAAAGTCGAACAAAAAAAAATCCTGTCAACAGAGTAGGTCTATGTCGCTTTGTTTGACAAAATACGTACACAGATAATATTTTGCAACAACCAATGAAATTAAAATATATGTATGTATAAAACTTAAAAATCTCTGCTTTATAATTGTTTATATTAAAAACAATTACAACGCAGAGATTTTTAACTTTCTTGTATTTAATAAGAATTAATATAAATTATTTTTGTTTGTTTTTATAATTTATTATGCATTAACATTATTAATTTACTTTTTTACTAACTTTTTTTATATAATAATATAAAAATTGTAAAACAAACATTGAATTGAATCGTGTGTCACAACAATCACTTATTGTTTTTTTCGTTGCCATGTCTAATGCTTAAGCTCGCTTACGTTTTGATTTGTTGCCTAGTCGTAACAGGGTGGTTTAAATCGTAATGTACACACACTAGCAACATGTGATTTAATGACTACAACAAACCGATTGCACTCATGCAGCCCTTTAATGTATACTGCTTTAAGTGGGCACTAATATCAGCACTATATCCAATAGAAGATAACAGTACAAGATGCGCATCATATAAAATAAATAACATTCAGAATGATATTATAATACTAGAAAATAATGTATCATTGAATTTTAAAAATTAAAATTTTCCACTATCTGTTAACCAAATAAAACATTTTGAAGATAACAACCCGGATATAAGTATAAATGTCTTTGGTCTGGAAAAAACCTTTAAAAAAGGGGAGAAAGAGTTTGATTCGGAAAATTATAATATTGTGGGTCCATATTATTTCTCCAAAGAAGAAAAATATAATCACATCAATTTAATATTGTTGGAGGATGAAGAACGATTTCATTATGTCTGGATAAAAAATATGTCAAGGTATATTACTCGTTTTTCTTTTTTATATTAATACATATAGTTATTAAAATACATACTAATTAAAAAATGTTTCCTTCTTTTTTTCTCCATTTAATTATAGATTAATAAATAGTCAATTGACAAAACAGTGTAGAAAAATATTTATATGTAATATGTGTTTGATACATTTTCACAATGATGAGACTTTAAAGAAACATAAGGAGGAATGTAACAGAATGGTAACTACAGTGCCTAGTGAAAAAGATTCTATATTTAGTTTTAAGAATTTTAAAAAACAACTGGATGTACCGTTTGTAGTTTATGCTGATTTCGAATGTATTCTGGAATCAATTAATATTCAGAACTCAACCAACGTGAATTCGGTACAAAAGCATATTCCATTTGCTTATAGTTACTACATTAAATGTTCTTACAATTCTAGTTTAGATATCTATAGAATATATAGTGGAGAAAATTCATCAACAATTTTTTTCGAAAACGTAGTTAACGATGTTTTAGATATTTATAATAATTATTTGAGTGTAGTAATACCAATGAAACCTTTAACGTTTCTTCAACAGAAAAGACAAATTGAAGATACAAATTGTCATATTTGTAGTAAAGTTATACCTAATGGCAATAAAGTAGCTGACCATTGTCATCTAACAGGTGACTATAGAGGGCCCGCTCATAGTAAATGTAATATAGAATACCAAATTGCAAATTTCACTCCTATATTTTTTCACAACCTTTCGGCATACGATTGTCATTTGTTTGTAAGGGAACTTTCATCTATCGAAAGTGAAATAAACATCATACCCTTAAATAAAGAATTATATGTAAAAATATCCAAGAGAATTGCGGTAAATGATAAAAATACTATTGAGTTACGTTTTCTCGATTCATGCCGTTTTATGGCATCAAGTTTAGAACAACTTACAGGTTTCTTATCTGATGATGATTTGAAAACTATAAAATCAATTTGTTTGAATGACAATGAATTCGAATTAATGAAACCTAAAGGAGTCTTTCCCTATGATTATTTAGATGAGGTGAATCGCCTCGAGGAAACACAATTACCACCTCGTTCTTTCTTCTTCAATAAATTAACTGATGAATCGTGTAGTGTAGAGGAATACGAATATGCTGAAAAAGTATGGAATGTATTTAAATGTAGAACTCTCATGGATTATTTACTTTTATATTTAAAAGTAGATGTTCTTTTACTTTGCGATATTTTTGAGAATTTCCGAAAAGTTTGTAAAAACATTTATAATTTAGATCCTTGTCAATATTATACAACACCTGGACTATCTTGGGATGCAATGTTGAAAGCAACAGAAGTAGAGTTGGAATTGTTGACTGACATTAATATGTATAATTTTATTGTACGTGGTATTAGAGGGGGAATTGTGCAATGTAGCAAACGGCACTTAATGACTAATAATAAATTTGTTAGCGATTAGGATCCTACTAAGAAATCAAATTATATAATTCATTTAGATGTTAACAATTTTATATGGTTATGCCATGTCACAATATCTTCCGTGTGGTGATTTTGAATGGGTTGGGAACTTTGAAGATTTCAATGTTAATGATATAGAAGATGATTCATCAGTAGGTTATATATTGGAAGTAGATTTAGACTATCCATCAACACTACACGATCGACACAATGACTTAACATTTTGTGCAGAAAATAAAAAAAATTGAGAGTATGAAACAACCTAAATTAATAACGGATTTAAATGCTAAAACAAAATATGTAATACACTATCAAAATCTTAAACAATGTCTTAAATGTCACTACCCACTTTTTGTTTGCGGATGTATCGTTATTTGGACTTCAGATTCTTGTTAAGAGTCTTCAAATTAGAAAAAAATATGTAACATATTTTGCCCCCTCCCCCTCCTACCCTCCAAAAATGACGTTCGAAAATCGATTTTTTCAAACTTCTGAGCCCCGTTTTACCCCTTAAATATTCTAGAAGCCAAAAATTCTTTAGTTGGTTTTCTTCTCGTTATAAAACGAAGCTGTATGCCAAATTTCAATTATATATCTTCATTAGTTTAGGAGAAACACCAACACTTTTTACGGAGATTATGATATACTAAAAAAATTAGACTTCATTAACAAATATCGCGACAATATTGGCATGTTGAACTGTTTATACATATAGTGATTTTTATTTGAAGTCCAAGATCCTAGTAAACTTATTTGTAAAAAGTATAAAGTTTTTTTTGCACTATTAAATTTTATATATTCTTTTAAAGATGTGTATACTGTAGTGTACAAGGGTAGTGAAAGAGTTAAAACAGATGACTTGTACGATGATATTCGAAATGATCTTAATACACATTTCGATACATCTGCATATCCGATTCAAAATGTTTTTAATTTTCCCCTTATAAACAAAAAGGTATTGGGTATGATGAAAGATGAGTGCAATGGTAAAATAATTAAGGAATTTATTGGTTTAAGAGCTAAAATGTATTCGATTAAAATTGATGGAGAGGATCTGCTAACTATCTGCTTTATATTAAGGAATCTGTTCCAATTATTGGCTTATATCGCAATATGTTGAAAGAGACAGCAAACCCCATATAAAGCAGATCGTTAGCAGATCCTTAGCAGATACAAAGCAGATCGTTATCAGATACAAAGCAGATCGTTAGCAGATACAAAGCAGATCGTTATCAGATACAAAGCAGGTCGTTAGCAGATAGTTAACGATCTGCTTTATATCTGCTTTGTTAGTAATCACAAAATCCTCTATCTAAATGACAAAATTACCCAAAATGACAAAATTACAAAATCAATTTTCTAACCCAAAACTATTAAAAAGAGAAAAAAATCAAAATGCGTTTAGTTTTAGTCTCAAAAATCGCACAGAAATACATATTTTTTGCATTTAAAAGTTTTTTTTTTATATATAGAAGTTTTATTTCGTGTATTTCTTTGCTTAATTAAAATTTAGAATTTTCGCAATGGTGTTATTTGTTTATCATAGCACCAGCTGTCCGTTTTGCATTTTTTTTAATAGTAAAAAGAGAAGTTAAAAGTAGACAGAGGCAGAAAATTTTATAAAAATATTTGTAAGAACGCAATAATATATGCAAGAGCCAAAAGGTTTTTAAAACTTGTTTAATATTACAACTAAGAATGGCTAATAACCATAAAGGAAAATTTAATTTCTAACGCATTTTCTAAGTTCTAAACTAAATTATACATTTCAAGTGTAATTTGATTTCTAGGTGATTTTAATTTTCAAAAATTTCAGTTTTTTGTCAATATTTAAAACTTTCTGCAATCCGTTTGTGATATGTAGTATATTGTTTTACCCATTTTCTGCCAAGCATGGATTCCGAGCGAATTTTCTGACAAAACTTCGTAGAAGGATAGGTAGACGTGTCTTTAGAGATATGTTGGTAAAAATGGGTTAAACAATTTAAATACTGTATCTCATTTTATTTATTTATTAATTTATTTATTTGTAGTATGTTTGACTACTCTGTATTGCATACCATAAGCATGCAATACGATATTCTTTTATATGTCCATACTGCACTAAACTTGTATCGTGGGAATATGCATATTCCACTATTGTACATTTGATAATATTAAGTAGCTTTAAGTATTTTAATCTCTATATATAAAAGAATAACGTGACTGACTGACTGACTGGCTCAACATCGCCCAGCCCAAACTGCTGAAGCTAGGAAGTTGAAATTTGGTATGTAGGTTCCTCTTTCGGCGTAGACGTCCGCTAAGACGGGATTTTTGGAAATTTCTACCGGAACGGGCAAAAAGGGGAAAAGTCTCCCCCTTGGCGGCCTGCCAAAACCCCTTTAGCTAGAAAGCTGAAATTTAAGATATGTGTTCCTTGGAGTATGGGCTAACTTTTCTGGAAAGTACTTTCCGGAATTTTGGACAGGGACGTTGTAAAAATGGGGGTTAAAAAGGGGAAAAAGGCCCCCCTTAACGGCCCGCCCAAACCGCTGGAGGTAGGAAGTTGAAATTTGGTATAAAGGTTCCTCCACTATCGTAGACATCCACCAAGACGGGAGTTTTGGAAATTTTTACAGGGACGGGCAAAAAGGGGAAAAAGTCTCCCCCTTGACGGCCTGCTCTGGAGCTATGAAGTTGAAATTTGGTATGTAGGTTCCTCAACCGGTGTAGACGTCCGTTGAGACGGCATTTTTGGAAATTCTTATCGGGAGGGGCAAAAAGGGGACAAAAAAAGTACCTTTTCCCAAAAAAAGTACCTTTTTCCAAAAAAAGTACCTTTTTCCAAAAAAAGTACCTTTTTCCAAAAAAGTACCTTTTTCCAAAAAAAGTACCTTTTTCCAAAAAAAGTACCTTTTTCCAAAAAAAGTACCTTTTTCCAAAAAAGTACCTTTTTCCAGAAAAAGTACCTTTTTCCAAAAAAAGTACCCTTTCCAAAAAAAAGTACCTTTTTCCAAAAAAGTACCTTTTTCCAAAAAAAGTACCTTTTTCCAAAAAAAAGTACCTTTTTCCAAAAAAAGTACCTTTTTCCAAAAAAAGTACCTTTTCCCAAAAAAAGTACCTTTTTCTAAAAAAATGTTCCTCTTCCCAAAAAACATACATTTTTTTCAAAAAAAATACCTTTTTCAAAAAAAGTACCTTTTCCAAAAAAAAGTACCTTTTCCCAAAAAAAAGCAGCTTTTTCTAAAAAAATTTTCCTTTTCCAAAAGAAGTACCTTTTCCAAAAAAAATACCTTTTTCCAAAAAACATTCATTTTTCCAAAAAAAACACCTTTTAAAAAAAATACCTTTTCCAAAAAAAGTACAAATAAAGTACTTTGTAAAAACAAAGTATCTTTTTCCAAAAAAGTTCGTTTTTCCAAAAAGTACCATTTAAAATAATATATAATTTCAAAAAAACTACTTTTTTTCCTCCCCCCACGGATATCTCCACTAAAACAAGGTTTCTTGATATTCGGCATAGACGTGCGCTAAGACGGGATTTTTGGAAATTCCTACCGGAACGGGCAAAAAGGGGGAGAGTCTCCCCATAAACAGTCTCACAAATTGGAAAAGTGCCTGCCCAAACCACAGGAGGTAAGAAGTTGAAATTTGGTATAAAGGTTCCTCCACTGTAGTAGACATCGACAAAGTTTGTATTTTTGGAATTCCCTACAGGATATCCCAAAAGGAAACTCGGTATGTGAGTTCCTCCTTCTGTGTAGGCGTCCGCTTAGACGGAATTTTTGAAATTTTAAAATTTTAAATATGTATTCCTTGGAGTAGGACTAACTCACCGGCAACGTAATTTTTCTATTTTGGAACAGGAACATAGTAAAAATGGTGGTTAAAAGGGAAAAATGTCCCCACTAACGGCCTGCCCAAACCGCTTAGGCAATGCAGTTGAAATTTGGTATGAATGTTCCTCATCCATCGCAGATAGCCGCGAAGATGGAATTTTTGTAAATTCCTAAAGTGAGGGGCAAAAAGAAGAAAAGCCTCACCTTGGGGGCCGGTAAAAACCCCTTCGGCTAGAAACCTGAAGCTTAAAATGTGGGTCTCTGGAGTAAGGGCTAACTTATTAGAAAGATACTTTTTTGAATTTTGGACAGGGTCGTTATAAAATGGGGCTCAAAAAGGGAAAGTTGCCCCTTAACGACTTGACCAAACTGCTGGAACTAGGAAGCTGAAATTCGGTACTTAGGTTTCTCTTCCAGCCTAATTCCAACCGGGAGGAACAAAAAAAGAAAAAGTGTCCCCCTTGACAGCCTGCTCAAACTGCTGGAACTAGGAAGCTGAAATTCCCTGTCGATGAATTTTCGGAAATTCCTACCGAGAGGGGCACAAATAGTAAAAGTTGGCTAGAAACCTGAAATGTAAAACATATGTTACTTGGAGTATGGGCTCACTTACCGGGAAGGTGCTTTTAATGGGATTAATGAAGCGAAAAGTGCCGCTTAAAGGCCTGCCCAAACCGCTGGAGGTAGGAAGTTGAAATTTGGTATTAAAGTTCCTCCTCTATTGTAGACATCCGCTAAGATGAGATTTTTGGAAATTTCTACAGGTAGGATCAAAAACAGGAAAAGTCTCCCCCTTAACGGCCTGGCCAAACTGCTGGAACAAGGGATCTTAAATTGGGTTCCTTCTCCAACGTTGACGTCCCCTAAGATGGTATTTTTGGAAATTCATACCGGGAGGGGTAAAAAGGGAAAAACTTCCCCCTTGACGGCCTGGCCAAACTGCTGGATATAGAGACCTAAAATTATGTATGTAGTAGGTTCCTCCTCCAACGCAGACGTCCTCTAAGACGGAATTTTTGGAAATTCCTACCGGGAGGGGTAAAAACGGAATAATTCTCCCCCTTGATGGCCTAACCGAACCCTTCGGCTAGAAACCTGTAATATATAATATGTTTTCCTTGCAGCATGGGCTAACTTATCGACAAGGCATTTCTAGGACTTTGGACAGGAACGTGGTAAAGATGGTGGTTCAAAAGCGGAAAATTACCCCCCCCCCCCTTAACGTCTGCGTCTTTAGCTAGAAACCTAAAACTTAAAGAACAAGTGTATATGAAACACTAAAATTAAGAAACTAAATAGGAAACGAGTGGAATTGAAACACTACACAAGTGGAATGAAATGGATATAAACGTTGAACGAGTGGAATTGAAATTATAGACAATGCAAATGGATTGGAAGAGGGAATTACCTGTTCAAACACTATCCACGGAATATGAAACTTATGTAGCATTGAAACATACTCTCCAAAAAGTTAAACAAATTTTCTAAAAGAGAAAAAACCATAGAAAAGGAATGGAACTTATATATTCCGATATTTAAACTTCATGTAACGAAGCACCGGTGGAAGAAACCGACGCAGTAAATTTTCCAACTGAATTTGTGAATTTACTTGAATTGCCAGGTCTACCTTTACATAAACTGGAATTAAAAAAAAAACTTTAAGACACGCTAACAACGTAGCGGGCTTTGCCCGCTATTTTTAATATTATAAAATGCTTTCCAACTCTGCTTTACGTTATTTATTTTCATTCAAAACACAAATGAACAAAACTACTTACGGGTCTATCTACCGTAAGTAGTTTTGTTCAGTAGTTTTCGCACTTTACCAAATTATCTTGACATACACACGTATATTGCAAATTATTATGGATTCATTACTAACAATCCACTTTCATGAGAAAAAGTGATCAAATATTTATTTATTTTAAACCCATTGTTGTGCAGAATTATTTATTTGTGGTGGCTGGGTGAAAGCTTTAAATAAAAAAACGAATTTAATAAAAATTGTGGGAGGGCGCAGCCCCCCCCCCCCCCCCTTAACCTTTAAGGCACGCTAACAACGTAGCGGGCTGCGCCCGCTATAAATAAATAAAACAGTCTCGTCGTAGACACCAAAAGAAAAACGTGTGTTACTTTTCAATCATTACATGGCTTTCCAGTGTCTGCTTTAAGCAGACTCTGGAAAGGAAAAATAAAAAAAAAATATAAATTGTCAACAGCCATTGCCTCATCGGGCTAGAAGAATAGTGTATAAAAAAAGACACAATAACAACATAAATTATTAATTAAATTAACACAGCACTACAAAACTGTTAATTTCAAAGTGTTTGCATAATTAAAAGAAATAAGGGTGGAAAATAAACGAGAGTGTTAAAAAAAAAATATATATTTAGTTAAATTCTATAAACATTGTCGGATTTAACATTGTCGCAATTAAAGTTATAAAATAAACAATATAGAAAAAAAGATAAAACAGGAATTCCTTTGTTAAATAAGAGACAAAGTTGAAAAAATCAACAAAAAAGTAACAGAAATTAAAATGTTAATGGTCTTTTTAATATAAAAAAAAAAAATCGATTTAAAAACAATTTAAAAACTAAATTATTAAAAACTGTGAAATTAAAATGTTACCAAAAATATTATTACAAAAAAAAAAAAAAAAAAAAATGGGTTACACGCCGAGTAATCCGAAGGAAGATGCTGGTGTGGCCAATACACCAGTCACCAACTATCTTCAATGCTAAATTAATAGATGCTACAATGGAGACAACAACAAACACACCTAAAATCGTCTCAAGGTCAACAATTGCAGCAACAACATATTAATGGTCTTTTTAATAAAATTTCAACAATAAGTGATAAATAGTTGGTTGAATCATTACCTTATTTAAATTCTCAACACCTTAACAAATTAGTAACAATATTAAAACTACATATAACAACAACTGCTTTATGAATACTTTTTCATCATCTGAACCCCAACAACAACAACAACAACAACAGAAACATCAACCCCACAATCAACAACCGAAGCAACGACAACAAAATGAAATTTGTAAGTTAAAATTAATAAAATTGTATAATTGTTTGTATAATTGTCTTTTATAAAACTAAAGATAAAATTTATAAAAATTATTTTTTTTATAAAACTAAATAATAAAATTAAAATTTTTAAAACAAAAAAAAAAAGAACAGAAGAAGAAGAAGAAAAGGAGAAAATTGAAATTAAATAAATTTAATAAAAATTATTTTTTTTTATAAAAACATAAAATTAGAATTTGAAAAAAAAGAATATAATCGTTATTTATGGAAAAGTGAACACTAAATTTAAAAAAAAAATAGTGCTTTAATAAAAATAAACAAAATTTATATAAAATTGAAAATTTTTAATATACATGTGTGGTAGGCCGGGTCGATTTGTGGGGAGGCATTTCCCTGAGGCCCATGGCTCGGGGAAAATCGTATTCTAGGGATCAAAATAAGAAACTTTGCCGAAGGAACCATACCTCTAAAACGAATTCTACTACCCCCAAACTGTTGACTTTTGTCCCGTAGGGTCAAGTTTTGAAAAATCACACTTTGGCCCATTTAGAGTGCCCCAATCGAGTCCAAATGTATGACCGACCCCCACTAACTTTGGAGGGCCGATCCACCCATGTCAGTGGCACACCCCCTGGAACTCCCCTGGGGGGTTCCCCATACAAACATTTTAAAAAATCACCATTTTTGGCATTTTATTTTATTATTTTTTATTTATTTTATTTATTTTTATTATTTTATTTATTTTTTCTCCTTAGAAATTTATTTAGTCAGAACATATGTAAATGAAAAAATTAATTTAACTTAGTAATAGAAAAGAAAAAATAAAAAATTACTGTTTGAAGTCTTTTTTGCTTTCAAGTCTGGGCAATTTCGCACGGCTCTCTAATGTCGTCGCCATAACAGCCTCTACATTTTCCGGTATAACTCGTTTGGAAACGCTAGCTAGCAATTGAACGTGTCGTTCTGTTTCTTGTATGTGTGATGGAATTTTTGGATCATTAAACGGTGGATCATCTTGATTTAAATATTCTTTCAAAGTATCGCATGGAATGCTTCGCGTGAATGGTGGTTCAAATACGTCATTTATGTCATTCGTATTGATCATTTCCGTGTAACTTGTGCAATAAAAGTTTATATCTGGTTTTTTATAAGCTCTAAGTCCCGTTGGGTCGTCAACATCGGTTCGATAGCGTAGAATTATCTTGATAGCACAGTCGCGCTTTTCTTTGCTATCATCAAACAACATTGATAACAAGATATTTTCCGAATGCGCATAATATGAATTATCTGTAATTACTTTATTGACAATTTTGCGTAAACGAGGTTCTAGAAATCTTGACCAACTAATGAATTTGAAAAATAATCTACTACCGTACACGACAGAGCTGTAATACTTGATATTGAAGTACATTGGCACATAACATGTAATTATAAATTCAACCAGTATTCTTAAATTTGCATCTGGATTTTCCGTTGTCACATATAATCGTAATAGTCTAGCGGCCTTGGTGAGCCACCGAGAATGTACAATTTTACCTGGTTTGATGTTTGCCAGATCCACTGAAACCACGCCGCTAGAAATTGCATGGGCCATGTCGTATAAGTACTTGGAATCGGTGGAAAATTCAATTTTTTCTGGAGCAGGGGGCATATTTTTCAACTCAATTTTCTGAAAGCCGTCCACCACCTGAAAATATATAAAAATAAAACAATTAAAAACGGTTGACAATTATAATAAATGAGTGATAGCAATAACTTACCGGAATAGTATCACAAGTTTCGATTTGACGGCTCAATTTTCCGGTTGCCGATCTTGGTCCAGTGCTGGTTGATTTATCCAAAGCTTCAAACAAATGCCGAAACGGAAGTTCGTTGAAGTGTAGAAGGCAAACGAACCAATGCAATGGTCTTTTTAACAGCAATTCGAATCGTCGTATAATTCCACCGTTTGGGCCAGTGTTTGTTGGCTCACCGTCAGTGCATATGCCAATTAATGCATCCAGTGATATATTTTTATCGTTGAAAAAATCATTTAATTTGGTTGTTTTGTATTCAGCGGTTTCATGTTCCAGTCTTACGTAACCAATCAATTCAGAATTCGGTTCTCTCAAAATAACAAGATGAGGTTCTTTTACCATTCTAGTATGATACTTCTCATCAATTGTATCTCTCGTTAAAGTATCATCTTTTCTGCCATCGAATGAAAATGCTAACAAATTGGTATCATCTAACCGTTTACGAAGCACTTCTTGTCTGCATTTCTCTTTTTCTCGGCGAACTTTCGATTTATCCATGATGGGAGGTTTGACATGGATATCTTTCATTTTAAAATCTTGGAAAAGAGCTGTTCCCATTGCTGATGCTACTCTATCAGGCACGCCAAATCTGTCACATACCAAGGCAAAGTTAAAACAATCGTATCTCTGTGTGTATTGTGAACTTGTGCTTATATCCAAATCTTCTTGAACCGGTGGCGGTGCGTATGTTGAATCATCGGGATCTTGGTATGTTGGCATTGATGACATAGACGTTGCTCCTTGCTCTTCAATTTCCATCGCAAATCCATCCATTGTTAGACTTCTCTGATTATATTGATCGTGCATAAACTCTTTGAGGCGTTCGGGAACCAAACCGCATGCACATGGAGCTGCCTTCAAATCGCATTTACATGTTCCAATGAAAAAAATTGTTTCCAGAGATTTTACATACTCTGTAAATTGTTGGGGTTTGTTTCTTCTCTTGATTTGCTCTTGATATTTGTCAAGCAATCTATTCAATTTATTACATACACTTTTTTTCAGCATTATTTCCATACCAAGTTTTTCCCAAATTCCAATCAACTTATCTTGTACTTGAATAGTGAATGCTTTATAGGACAACTTTTTTTGTTCGCTCAAGTAAAAATAATATCTCAAGATATCCAGATGGGTTGGTAAATTAAGATCAGTCAAATCAGTAGACACACCAAAAACAGTAACATCATGCCTGGGTATATGACTCATTGGGTTTTCGATAGTTGTTGATGTTGTTATTGCTTCATCTTGCGGTGTAGAGGATGGTGGATTCATTGTAAACTTCTTGATTTGGAATGATTTTTTTTTAAATATTTTTTTATCTCAAATTAGCACTTCACACTTCGAGTTCTTCACAACGACTTAATGCATTCACAAAAACTGTTACGTTATATATGGTCTAGGAGACGAGGTAATAAGAATGAAATGGTAATTTCAATTCTACCTGTAACCGATTTTGTTGTCAAAACTGCCCATAAAGTACTTACATGTAAATTAAACGTTAATCTGACCACAAATTCTGTTAAGCAAGTGCGCCTTTTATTACTTCTGGAAAATCCTTTATGATAATTTTATGCTCAATTCTACCTGTAACCGATTTAGCTTAAGTAAATTTACGACATGCAGCTGTGTCTTGTGGTGGCTTAAAAAACCCACACAACCTATTTTACGACCTGCAACAGAACGACACGTTCAATTGCTAGCTAGCGTTTCCAAACGAGTTATACCGGAAAATGTAGAGGCTGTTATGGTGACGACATTAGAGAGCCGTGCAAAATTGCCCAGACTTGAAAGCAAAAAAGACTTCAAACAGTAATTTTTTTTATTTTCTTTTCTATTACTAAGTTAAATTAATTTTTTCATTTATATATGTTCTGACTAAATAAATTTCTAAAGAGAAAAAATAAATAAAATAATAAAAATAAATAAAATAAATCAAAAATAATAAAATGAAGTGCCAAAAATGGTGATTTTTTAAAATGTTTGTATGGGGAACCCCCCAGGGGAGTTCCAGAGGTGTGCCACTGGCATGGGTGGATCGGCCCTCCAAAGTTAGTGGGGGTCGGTCATACATTTGGACTCGATTGGGGCACCATGGGCGATTATTAAATCGACCCGCCCTAATGTGTGGAAATAGAAAAAAAAAGAAAGGAAAAATTGGAAAACAGAATTTTTACTAACCAGCTGCTAGTAACTCTAGCGGTATTTTTTTTTAATTTTTGTCGACTGGGGTGATTCACAAGTGACCCTCCCACAGTGCGATAAAAATAAAACCGGTCTTCAAAAAAGAGACGACCGATTTATGCCATAGTAACCAAAATCTGTTTACCTGAAGGGAACGGATAGTGGATGCTATGACATAACTGATTTTTTTTTCCATTCTCTATATTAACATTGGCCTACTAAGGTAGGATAGTCGAAAATTGAAAAAGAAAACTTTTTTACCTTCTTTGAACACAATTTCAAATACCACAACCAGGGATGGAATTTTTGAATCTAGCCTCAAAGCTCCTACCGGACTTTGATGGCAGGGCAGAAAACCTACAGAGTTTTCTAGATGCCCTTGATCTTGTTGACTCTATTAAGGAATCACACGAGACCCTGGCAGTGAAGCTTGCGAAAACCAAATTAAAAGGTTTCGTAAGGAACTTGATTACTTCGGAGACAACTCTCCGGGAAATTGCTTTCAAGTTACGGTATTCCGTGAAATACGAATCAGTCGAGCTTGCCTCGGCTAAACTTTTTAATATCCGTCAAGGCAGTAGCAGTGCGAATTCATATGCTACTAAAATTGAATCCTTGACAAAATCTTTGGAAAATGCCTATATTTCGGACGGAGTGCCATTAGAACTGGCAACTAAATACTCAACCCAGGCAGCGGTAAGGGCAATTACCAAAAATGCTGCAAACGAAAGGGTGAAATTTATAATAGAGGCAGGCAATTTTTCAAATTTGAATGAACTACTTGCCACGTTCATCAGTAGTTGTACCGAATCATACGGACAACCAAATATATTATTCAGTAATGCTAATAATATTGGTAATAAATGCGTGGAAAATCGTAAACGCAAACGTTACTGTATCATGGGCAAGGAAAATTTTTGCAAATACAATTCCGGTCGAAGGAGTAAATACAAATACCGACCGAGAAATTTTTGATAATGGTAAAGGAAAGCATAGAATTTCATATGACAATATTTCATATGATAATAATCAAATCGTAACCGACAGTGTTTCGGGAAACTAATATAATGGAAAATAGAATATACACCTTCAATCTATCTCTTTATAGCTACCTCTCCATTAGGACTACATTAAACGGAGAGAGATCCACATTTATAGTAGACACGGGAGCCGATATTTCTATAATTAAAATCGGTAAAGTTCTTAACGAACAAATTGATGCGAATATAACGACAACTATTAGTGGTGTAGGACAGAGTTTGGTAACTACACTTGGAAAAGTCGAAACGGATTTGAAAGCTGAAGATCTCCTTATAGCACATGAATTTCATGTTGTTCAGGATGACTTCCCAATTCCATCTGACGGAATAATAGGTATGGATTTCATACGGAAGTATAATTGTGTACTCGATTATCAGAGCGACAAGGACTTGATTATTTTAAGATCTGGAGAATGTCCATATGATATCGCTTTGGAGATGCGGAATGCACCGCAAATCAACTCCATATCTCTTCCTGAAGATCTGAAATGATAAGACTTATCAGTATTCAGAGTAGTGAAGATGAAGTATTGATTCCACACCAAATGTTACGAAATTGTGTTTATATTGCGAGTACAATAACTTTGAAATCAATGCCACTCGTTAGAATTGTTAACACAACAAACGAGAATATTATTATTTCAAATCCTCAAATACGAACGGAAAGTCTAAACGACTACGACATTGTCCAACAGAGCCGAGATTCTCAAAAAGACCGAGAAAAACTGGAGAGATTATCCAGAAATTTTCCTAAATTTGTCGAGGACAGATTAAGGAATATATGCTCTGAATTTGTTGACATATTTGCATTAGAATCTGAGAAGATAACTGTTAATAATTTTTATAAACAAAAACTCAGATTAAGGGATAATGAGCCCGTATATATGGAGAACTATCGCATACCACACTCCCATAAAGAGGAGGTTAATAAACAAGTGGATAGACTAATTAATGATGACATAGTCGAGCCATCAGTTTCAGAATATAACAGTCCAATTTTATTAGTACCGAGAAAATCGTTACCAGGGACTGACCTTAAAGGATGGAGACTTGTCGTTGATTACTGAGGAATAAATAAGAAGCTTATAGCTGATAAATTCCCTCTTACTCGCACAGATGATATTTTAGATCAATTAGGTAGAGCAAAATTTTTCTCCTGTTTAGATTTAGTATCTGGTTTTCATCGGATAGAACTGGAAGAAGATTCCAGGGATATTACATCTTTTTCAACGGAAAAAGGTTCCTTTAAATGTAAAAGACTTCCATATGGTATAAAAATTGCACCGAATTCATTCCAAAGAATGATGTCTTTGGCTTTTTCCGGGCTGTCGCCAGCCCAGGCATTTTTGTATATGGATGATCTAGTGGTAATCGGTTGCTCAGAGGAGCATATGTTGCAGAACTTAAGAGATGTATTTGGCATGTGTCGAAAATATAATCTCAAATTGCATCCGGATAAGTGTTCATTTTTCTGTCGTGAAGTGACATTCTTGGGACACAAATGCACGGACAAAGGCATTCTGCCTGATGACAGCAAATTTTCGATAATTGAAAATTATCCAACACCTAAAAATGGTGATGAAGCTAAACGCTTTGTTGCATTTTGCAATTATTATAGGAGGTTTATACCTAATTTTGCTGAGTCATCGAGACATTTGACTAGATTATCTAGGAAAAATGTTTCTTTTGATTGGACTGAGGAATGTGAAAACTCTTTCAAATACCTCAAGAGTAAATTATTAAGTCCGAGGATACTGCAATATCCAGATTTTACAAGGGAATTTTGTATAACAACAGATGCAAGTAAACATGCTTGCGGAGCTGTTTTAAGCCAGGAAAATCAAGGTATTCAACTACCTGTGGCTTATGCATCCAGAACATTCACAAAAGGTGAAAGTAATAAATCTACGATTGAACAGGAGCTAGCTGCCATTCATTGGGCAATTAAATATTTCAGACCATATATTTATGGTAGAAAATTTTTGGTCCGAAGTGATCATAGACCTGTAACCTATTTATTTTCTATGAAAAATCCGTCATCAAAACTGACGAGAATGAGATTAGATCTTGAGGAATACGACTTTACGGTCGAATATATTAGGGGCGGAGACAATTATGCAGCTGATGCGCTGTCTCGCATAGAATTCTCAGATATAATGAATACTGAGACTAATAAAATATTGAAGGTAACCACGAGACTTCAATCAAAAAGGGAGAAAATTACCCCTGAGACTACAAAAGATAAATTTTAGTTCAACCAAACGTCTATGAGGTGCTGAATAATAGCGAATTAAAGAAAAGTGTAAGATTATACACTAAGGATACCGCAATGAATATTAAAAAAGGGAAAAAGATAATTCTCAAAATGAATATACCTAACCTTGTTGCTAATGAGAAAATCGATTTAGATCAATTCTTCTCACAGCTTGAAAAGATAGCTGGTAATAACGGGATAAAGTTATTCCAAATGTCACTAGATGACAGATTATTTGAATATATAGGAATCGCGGAATTTAAAGAGAGAGGAAACGCTTCCCTCAATAATGTGAAAATAGCCCTCACACCTAAATTAAGGAAAATAACAGACGAAATAGAAAAGCGCAATATACTGAGAAAATATCATGATGATCCAATTTTTGGAGGACACTCAGGTATAACACGGTTGACTAATAAAATAAGAAAATATTTTCGCTGGGACAAAATGACTAAGGACATCAAAAGATATGTCAAGTCCTGCGATCAATGTAAGAGAAATAAAGCACTGAGAAACGTTAAGGAGGAAATGATAATTACTCCAACGCCAGTGAAACCATTCGATGTTGTTCTGATAGACACAATTGGTCCATTACCGAGATCTAATAATGGAAACGAATACGCTGTAACTATGATTTGTGACCTTACAAAATATCTTGTAACGGTGCCAATACCCAATAAAAGTGCGAAAAGTGTAGCCAAGGCTATTATGGAACACTTTGTACTATTATATGGTCCAATGGGGAATTTTCTAACGGACATGGGTACTGAATACGTAAATCAAGTTCTTCAGGAACTTTGCGATCTCTTACATATAGAGAAATCAACATCTACAGCATATCACCATGAATCCATTCGTACAATTGAAAGATCTCATAGAACACTTAACGAGTATCTCAGGTCATATTTGTCCTCTGACAAATCCGACTGGGACGAATGGTTAAAGTCTTTTACATATTGCTACAACACTTCGCCATCAACAGTTCATGGTTATTGCCCATTTGAACTAGTATTTGGAAAAATACCTACTGACTTTGGCGTCATGAACCAAGGCCAGGTGGATCCCATATATAATGTGGATTCCTATAACCTAGAAGTAAAGTATAGGTTACAAGTTTCGAATCAGAGAGCTCGGAAATTGCTTGATAAAGCTAAGAGAGCACAAAAGATCGTCTATGATAGAAACTTGAATAAAATAGGTATTGAAGTAGGCGATTTAGTTTTGGTTCGGAACGAATCCGGCCACAAATTGGACGAACAATTTAAAGGACCCTTCGAGGTCATAGATATAGATAATAGAAATAATGTACTTTTAAGTGATGGCAATAAGTCCACCTTAGTACATAGGAACAGGATTAAGCTATATTATAAGAAAGTTAATATTTAAATTTATTATGGGTTGGCCACCCATTATACTAATTAGGGAAAAAGGAGAATAAAAATGAATAATTTTTTACTCTTAAACCCATTATGGTAAATAGGATAAATAATGTTTTTTTTTCTCCACATATTATACTAAGTAGGGAAAAATAAGAATGAAAATAAATAAATTTATTTTAATTAAAAAAAAAGGGGAGGAAAAGGTACGCCCTAACTCCCACGTAAAATTAAATTTTTATAAAGAAAAAATGAAAATAAGAATAATGTTTATGAAACTAAGAAAAATGATAAATTTAAATTTTTAAAAATTAATATTCAAAAGAATGATCAATGAATATTGATCATACCCAATTGATCATTCTTTTTCTGTAAAAGGGAGGTGTAGTATGTTTGACTACTCTGTATTGCATACCATAAGCATGCAATACGATATTCTTTTATATGTCCATACTGCACTAAACTTGTATCGTGGGAATATGCATATTCCACTATTGTACATTTGATAATATTAAGTAGCTTTAAGTATTTTAATAAATAAATAAAACAGTCTCGTCGTAGACACCAAAAGAAAAACGTGTGTTACTTTTCAATCATTACATATTTATTTATTATTTATTTATTTATTTATTTATTTATTTATTTATTTATTTATTTATTTATTTATTTATTTATTTATTTATTTATTTATTTATTTATTTATTTATTTATTTATTTATTTATTTATTTATTTATTTATTTATTTATTTATTTATTTATTTATTTATTTATTTATTTATTTATTTATTTATTTATTTATTTATTTATTTATTTATTTATTTATTTATTTATTTATTTATTTATTTATTTATTTATTTATTTATTTATTTATTTATTTATTTATTTATTTATTTATTTATTTATTTATTTATTTATTTATTTATTTATTTATTTATTTATTTATTTATTTATTTATTTATTTATTTATTTATTTATTTATTTATTTATTTATTTATTTATTTATTTATTTATTTATTTATTTATTTATTTATTTATTTATTTATTTATTTATTTATTTATTTATTTATTTATTTATTTATTTATTTATTTATTTATTTATTTATTTATTTATTTATTTATTTATTTATTTATTTATTTATTTATTTATTTATTTATTTATTTATTTATTTATTTATTTATTTATTTATTTATTTATTTATTTATTTATTTATTTATTTATTTATTTATTTATTTATTTATTTATTTATTTATTTATTTATTTATTTATTTATTTATTTATTTATTTATTTATTTATTTATTTATTTATTTATTTATTTATTTATTTATTTATTTATTTATTTATTTATTTATTTATTTATTTATTTATTTATTTATTTATTTATTTATTTATTTATTTATTTATTTATTTATTTATTTATTTATTTATTTATTTATTTATTTATTTATTTATTTATTTATTTATTTATTTATTTATTTATTTATTTATTTATTTATTTATTTATTTATTTATTTATTTATTTATTTATTTATTTATTTATTTATTTATTTATTTATTTATTTATTTATTTATTTATTTATTTATTTATTTATTTATTTATTTATTTATTTATTTATTTATTTATTTATTTATTTATTTATTTATTTATTTATTTATTTATTTATTTATTTATTTATTTATTTATTTATTTATTTATTTATTTATTTATTTATTTATTTATTTATTTATTTATTTATTTATTTATTTATTTATTTATTTATTTATTTATTTATTTATTTATTTATTTATTTATTTATTTATTTATTTATTTATTTATTTATTTATTTATTTATTTATTTATTTATTTATTTATTTATTTATTTATTTATTTATTTATTTATTTATTTATTTATTTATTTATTTATTTATTTATTTATTTATTTATTTATTTATTTATTTATTTATTTATTTATTTATTTATTTATTTATTTATTTATTTATTTATTTATTTATTTATTTATTTATTTATTTATTTATTTATTTATTTATTTATTTATTTATTTATTTATTTATTTATTTATTTATTTATTTATTTATTTATTTATTTATTTATTTATTTATTTATTTATTTATTTATTTATTTATTTATTTATTTATTTATTTATTTATTTATTTATTTATTTATTTATTTATTTATTTATTTATTTATTTATTTATTTATTTATTTATTTATTTATTTATTTATTTATTTATTTATTTATTTATTTATTTATTTATTTATTTATTTATTTATTTATTTATTTATTTATTTATTTATTTATTTATTTATTTATTTATTTATTTATTTATTTATTTATTTATTTATTTATTTATTTATTTATTTATTTATTTATTTATTTATTTATTTATTTATTTATTTATTTATTTATTTATTTATTTATTTATTTATTTATTTATTTATTTATTTATTTATTTATTTATTTATTTATTTATTTATTTATTTATTTATTTATTTATTTATTTATTTATTTATTTATTTATTTATTTATTTATTTATTTATTTATTTATTTATTTATTTATTTATTTATTTATTTATTTATTTATTTATTTATTTATTTATTTATTTATTTATTTATTTATTTATTTATTTATTTATTTATTTATTTATTTATTTATTTATTTATTTATTTATTTATTTATTTATTTATTTATTTATTTATTTATTTATTTATTTATTTATTTATTTATTTATTTATTTATTTATTTATTTATTTATTTATTTATTTATTTATTTATTTATTTATTTATTTATTTATTTATTTATTTATTTATTTATTTATTTATTTATTTATTTATTTATTTATTTATTTATTTATTTATTTATTTATTTATTTATTTATTTATTTATTTATTTATTTATTTATTTATTTATTTATTTATTTATTTATTTATTTATTTATTTATTTATTTATTTATTTATTTATTTATTTATTTATTTATTTATTTATTTATTTATTTATTTATTTATTTATTTATTTATTTATTTATTTATTTATTTATTTATTTATTTATTTATTTATTTATTTATTTATTTATTTATTTATTTATTTATTTATTTATTTATTTATTTATTTATTTATTTATTTATTTATTTATTTATTTATTTATTTATTTATTTATTTATTTATTTATTTATTTATTTATTTATTTATTTATTTATTTATTTATTTATTTATTTATTTATTTATTTATTTATTTATTTATTTATTTATTTATTTATTTATTTATTTATTTATTTATTTATTTATTTATTTATTTATTTATTTATTTATTTATTTATTTATTTATTTATTTATTTATTTATTTATTTATTTATTTATTTATTTATTTATTTATTTATTTATTTATTTATTTATTTATTTATTTATTTATTTATTTATTTATTTATTTATTTATTTATTTATTTATTTATTTATTTATTTATTTATTTATTTATTTATTTATTTATTTATTTATTTATTTATTTATTTATTTATTTATTTATTTATTTATTTATTTATTTATTTATTTATTTATTTATTTATTTATTTATTTATTTATTTATTTATTTATTTATTTATTTATTTATTTATTTATTTATTTATTTATTTATTTATTTATTTATTTATTTATTTATTTATTTATTTATTTATTTATTTATTTATTTATTTATTTATTTATTTATTTATTTATTTATTTATTTATTTATTTATTTATTTATTTATTTATTTATTTATTTATTTATTTATTTATTTATTTATTTATTTATTTATTTATTTATTTATTTATTTATTTATTTATTTATTTATTTATTTATTTATTTATTTATTTATTTATTTATTTATTTATTTATTTATTTATTTATTTATTTATTTATTTATTTATTTATTTATTTATTTATTTATTTATTTATTTATTTATTTATTTATTTATTTATTTATTTATTTATTTATTTATTTATTTATTTATTTATTTATTTATTTATTTATTTATTTATTTATTTATTTATTTATTTATTTATTTATTTATTTATTTATTTATTTATTTATTTATTTATTTATTTATTTATTTATTTATTTATTTATTTATTTATTTATTTATTTATTTATTTATTTATTTATTTATTTATTTATTTATTTATTTATTTATTTATTTATTTATTTATTTATTTATTTATTTATTTATTTATTTATTTATTTATTTATTTATTTATTTATTTATTTATTTATTTATTTATTTATTTATTTATTTATTTATTTATTTATTTATTTATTTATTTATTTATTTATTTATTTATTTATTTATTTATTTATTTATTTATTTATTTATTTATTTATTTATTTATTTATTTATTTATTTATTTATTTATTTATTTATTTATTTATTTATTTATTTATTTATTTATTTATTTATTTATTTATTTATTTATTTATTTATTTATTTATTTATTTATTTATTTATTTATTTATTTATTTATTTATTTATTTATTTATTTATTTATTTATTTATTTATTTATTTATTTATTTATTTATTTATTTATTTATTTATTTATTTATTTATTTATTTATTTATTTATTTATTTATTTATTTATTTATTTATTTATTTATTTATTTATTTATTTATTTATTTATTTATTTATTTATTTATTTATTTATTTATTTATTTATTTATTTATTTATTTATTTATTTATTTATTTATTTATTTATTTATTTATTTATTTATTTATTTATTTATTTATTTATTTATTTATTTATTTATTTATTTATTTATTTATTTATTTATTTATTTATTTATTTATTTATTTATTTATTTATTTATTTATTTATTTATTTATTTATTTATTTATTTATTTATTTATTTATTTATTTATTTATTTATTTATTTATTTATTTATTTATTTATTTATTTATTTATTTATTTATTTATTTATTTATTTATTTATTTATTTATTTATTTATTTATTTATTTATTTATTTATTTATTTATTTATTTATTTATTTATTTATTTATTTATTTATTTATTTATTTATTTATTTATTTATTTATTTATTTATTTATTTATTTATTTATTTATTTATTTATTTATTTATTTATTTATTTATTTATTTATTTATTTATTTATTTATTTATTTATTTATTTATTTATTTATTTATTTATTTATTTATTTATTTATTTATTTATTTATTTATTTATTTATTTATTTATTTATTTATTTATTTATTTATTTATTTATTTATTTATTTATTTATTTATTTATTTATTTATTTATTTATTTATTTATTTATTTATTTATTTATTTATTTATTTATTTATTTATTTATTTATTTATTTATTTATTTATTTATTTATTTATTTATTTATTTATTTATTTATTTATTTATTTATTTATTTATTTATTTATTTATTTATTTATTTATTTATTTATTTATTTATTTATTTATTTATTTATTTATTTATTTATTTATTTATTTATTTATTTATTTATTTATTTATTTATTTATTTATTTATTTATTTATTTATTTATTTATTTATTTATTTATTTATTTATTTATTTATTTATTTATTTATTTATTTATTTATTTATTTATTTATTTATTTATTTATTTATTTATTTATTTATTTATTTATTTATTTATTTATTTATTTATTTATTTATTTATTTATTTATTTATTTATTTATTTATTTATTTATTTATTTATTTATTTATTTATTTATTTATTTATTTATTTATTTATTTATTTATTTATTTATTTATTTATTTATTTATTTATTTATTTATTTATTTATTTATTTATTTATTTATTTATTTATTTATTTATTTATTTATTTATTTATTTATTTATTTATTTATTTATTTATTTATTTATTTATTTATTTATTTATTTATTTATTTATTTATTTATTTATTTATTTATTTATTTATTTATTTATTTATTTATTTATTTATTTATTTATTTATTTATTTATTTATTTATTTATTTATTTATTTATTTATTTATTTATTTATTTATTTATTTATTTATTTATTTATTTATTTATTTATTTATTTATTTATTTATTTATTTATTTATTTATTTATTTATTTATTTATTTATTTATTTATTTATTTATTTATTTATTTATTTATTTATTTATTTATTTATTTATTTATTTATTTATTTATTTATTTATTTATTTATTTATTTATTTATTTATTTATTTATTTATTTATTTATTTATTTATTTATTTATTTATTTATTTATTTATTTATTTATTTATTTATTTATTTATTTATTTATTTATTTATTTATTTATTTATTTATTTATTTATTTATTTATTTATTTATTTATTTATTTATTTATTTATTTATTTATTTATTTATTTATTTATTTATTTATTTATTTATTTATTTATTTATTTATTTATTTATTTATTTATTTATTTATTTATTTATTTATTTATTTATTTATTTATTTATTTATTTATTTATTTATTTATTTATTTATTTATTTATTTATTTATTTATTTATTTATTTATTTATTTATTTATTTATTTATTTATTTATTTATTTATTTATTTATTTATTTATTTATTTATTTATTTATTTATTTATTTATTTATTTATTTATTTATTTATTTATTTATTTATTTATTTATTTATTTATTTATTTATTTATTTATTTATTTATTTATTTATTTATTTATTTATTTATTTATTTATTTATTTATTTATTTATTTATTTATTTATTTATTTATTTATTTATTTATTTATTTATTTATTTATTTATTTATTTATTTATTTATTTATTTATTTATTTATTTATTTATTTATTTATTTATTTATTTATTTATTTATTTATTTATTTATTTATTTATTTATTTATTTATTTATTTATTTATTTATTTATTTATTTATTTATTTATTTATTTATTTATTTATTTATTTATTTATTTATTTATTTATTTATTTATTTATTTATTTATTTATTTATTTATTTATTTATTTATTTATTTATTTATTTATTTATTTATTTATTTATTTATTTATTTATTTATTTATTTATTTATTTATTTATTTATTTATTTATTTATTTATTTATTTATTTATTTATTTATTTATTTATTTATTTATTTATTTATTTATTTATTTATTTATTTATTTATTTATTTATTTATTTATTTATTTATTTATTTATTTATTTATTTATTTATTTATTTATTTATTTATTTATTTATTTATTTATTTATTTATTTATTTATTTATTTATTTATTTATTTATTTATTTATTTATTTATTTATTTATTTATTTATTTATTTATTTATTTATTTATTTATTTATTTATTTATTTATTTATTTATTTATTTATTTATTTATTTATTTATTTATTTATTTATTTATTTATTTATTTATTTATTTATTTATTTATTTATTTATTTATTTATTTATTTATTTATTTATTTATTTATTTATTTATTTATTTATTTATTTATTTATTTATTTATTTATTTATTTATTTATTTATTTATTTATTTATTTATTTATTTATTTATTTATTTATTTATTTATTTATTTATTTATTTATTTATTTATTTATTTATTTATTTATTTATTTATTTATTTATTTATTTATTTATTTATTTATTTATTTATTTATTTATTTATTTATTTATTTATTTATTTATTTATTTATTTATTTATTTATTTATTTATTTATTTATTTATTTATTTATTTATTTATTTATTTATTTATTTATTTATTTATTTATTTATTTATTTATTTATTTATTTATTTATTTATTTATTTATTTATTTATTTATTTATTTATTTATTTATTTATTTATTTATTTATTTATTTATTTATTTATTTATTTATTTATTTATTTATTTATTTATTTATTTATTTATTTATTTATTTATTTATTTATTTATTTATTTATTTATTTATTTATTTATTTATTTATTTATTTATTTATTTATTTATTTATTTATTTATTTATTTATTTATTTATTTATTTATTTATTTATTTATTTATTTATTTATTTATTTATTTATTTATTTATTTATTTATTTATTTATTTATTTATTTATTTATTTATTTATTTATTTATTTATTTATTTATTTATTTATTTATTTATTTATTTATTTATTTATTTATTTATTTATTTATTTATTTATTTATTTATTTATTTATTTATTTATTTATTTATTTATTTATTTATTTATTTATTTATTTATTTATTTATTTATTTATTTATTTATTTATTTATTTATTTATTTATTTATTTATTTATTTATTTATTTATTTATTTATTTATTTATTTATTTATTTATTTATTTATTTATTTATTTATTTATTTATTTATTTATTTATTTATTTATTTATTTATTTATTTATTTATTTATTTATTTATTTATTTATTTATTTATTTATTTATTTATTTATTTATTTATTTATTTATTTATTTATTTATTTATTTATTTATTTATTTATTTATTTATTTATTTATTTATTTATTTATTTATTTATTTATTTATTTATTTATTTATTTATTTATTTATTTATTTATTTATTTATTTATTTATTTATTTATTTATTTATTTATTTATTTATTTATTTATTTATTTATTTATTTATTTATTTATTTATTTATTTATTTATTTATTTATTTATTTATTTATTTATTTATTTATTTATTTATTTATTTATTTATTTATTTATTTATTTATTTATTTATTTATTTATTTATTTATTTATTTATTTATTTATTTATTTATTTATTTATTTATTTGTTTATTTATTTATTTATTTATTTATTTATTTATTTATTTATTTATTTATTTATTTATTTATTTATTTATTTATTTATTTTGTATTTTTGTTATAAGCGAGTTCCATTTGATTGTAGATTTCAATCTGTTTTATTCAAGTGAAAGTTACAGGTTTATATAGTAAAATTAAAGTAAAATTATTGTCTACTTAGCATAATATAATAATTAGGTCAATATAATAACATAACATAAAATACCATATAATACAATAGAATGATTCACTATTAGTTAAGTTCAATGTCTGTATATCAATTAGAACAAGCAAACCTGATCAAAAAAAATTCCACACACACCCACAGAGAAAAAAAAAAAACTGTAATGAATAAAATATTAAAACAAAATTAATTATTAACTACTGACATAAATTAATTTTTTTTTGTTCACATTTAAGCGAGAAATTAAAGAAAATTTTGTAATAATTAAAATATTAGAATGGGTAACCAGGGAACAAAACTGGCAAACCCCAAGGCCAATGTCATAAATGAAGTAGTGGTAGAACAAAAAGAGAATGGTTGGAAAGAAATAAAAATTTACTTGGTTATTATAACCGTAGTATTGATTGTAGAATTAGCATTAAAATTATATAAAATGCATAATAAAAGAATAAAAAAGAGATATATTGGTCAATTTAACGAAGTAGAGAGAATATAATGGACACTTGGTCCGGAGTTTTGAATAAATTGAAGTCATATGAAGGGCAGATTAGAAAATCATATAAGTGTTTGAATAAGAATAGAGGAATAAGAAGTGAAACTATAGAGAAACATAAGAAAATCTTATTAGATAATTTTGAATTATTACGAACATTTTTAATTGGGTATGAGAATAAGTTAAAATCAGATCACCATAGGGAGGCAATTGCTATCTACAATAATTGTAGGGATAGAATTCTGAAAGTTTCCCCAAAACATAGCTTGCATATAAAAATTCCACACTCACCCACAGAGAGCGCAAAATACGAATGCAGTTCAGAGAGCGAAGATTTGTCCGAAGACGATACTGAAATTAATAAAGAATTGGAATCTGTAGAAAACAAGAACAGCGCAGATATGCCGCAAACTGGTATAGAGTTTTTGCAGACCGTCACCAGGATCTTACCTGATTCTGACGGGAAACATGAAAACTTACAAAGTTTCATAGACGCCTTGAGCATTTTGGAATCTATAAAGGAAACCCATGAAACATTAGCGGTAAATGTAATAAAAACCAAACTAAAAGGTACAGCCAGGAATTTAATTTCTTCAGAAACAACTATACAACAGATTATAAGTAAGTTAAGAAGTACTGTGAAGGGAGAAACAGTTGGTGTTCTCTCAGGAAAACTGATGAATATAAAACAACAAAATAAAAACACAACGGCTTACGTCAAGGAAATAGAAGAGCTTACAAAAGCATTGGAAAGCGCATACATATCAGACGGTTTAACACTTGAAACAGCTGGCAAATATGCAACCCAAGTTGCTGTAAAATCTATGGCAAAAAACACTCAAAATGAGCAAGTCAAAATTATCATGCGTGCGGGACAGTTCCAGACAATGGACGAGCTTATTATGAAATATGTCTCTTTATAGCTACCTCTCCATTAGGACTACATTAAACGGAGAGAGATCCACATTTATAGTAGACACGGGAGCCGATATTTCTATAATTAAAATCGGTAAAGTTCTTAACGAACAAATTGATGCGAATATAACGACAACTATTAGTGGTGTAGGACAGAGTTTGGTAACTACACTTGGAAAAGTCGAAACGGATTTGAAAGCTGAAGATCTCCTTATAGCACATGAATTTCATGTTGTTCAGGATGACTTCCCAATTCCATCTGACGGAATAATAGGTATGGATTTCATACGGAAGTATAATTGTGTACTCGATTATCAGAGCGACAAGGACTTGATTATTTTAAGATCTGGAGAATGTCCATATGATATCGCTTTGGAGATGCGGAATGCACCGCAAATCAACTCCATATCTCTTCCTGAAGATCTGAAATGATAAGACTTATCAGTATTCAGAGTAGTGAAGATGAAGTATTGATTCCACACCAAATGTTACGAAATTGTGTTTTTATTGCGAGTACAATAACTTTGAAATCAATGCCACTCGTTAGAATTGTTAACACAACAAACGAGAATATTATTATTTCAAATCCTCAAATACGAACGGAAAGTCTAAACGACTACGACATTGTCCAACAGAGCCGAGATTCTCAAAAAGACCGAGAAAAACTGGAGAGATTATCCAGAAATTTTCCTAAATTTGTCGAGGACAGATTAAGGAATATATGCTCTGAATTTGTTGACATATTTGCATTAGAATCTGAGAAGATAACTGTTAATAATTTTTATAAACAAAAACTCAGATTAAGGGATAATGAGCCCGTATATATGGAGAACTATCGCATACCACACTCCCATAAAGAGGAGGTTAATAAACAAGTGGATAGACTAATTAATGATGACATAGTCGAGCCATCAGTTTCAGAATATAACAGTCCAATTTTATTAGTACCGAGAAAATCGTTACCAGGGACTGACCTTAAAGGATGGAGACTTGTCGTTGATTACTGAGGAATAAATAAGAAGCTTATAGCTGATAAATTCCCTCTTACTCGCACAGATGATATTTTAGATCAATTAGGTAGAGCAAAATTTTTCTCCTGTTTAGATTTAGTATCTGGTTTTCATCGGATAGAACTGGAAGAAGATTCCAGGGATATTACATCTTTTTCAACGGAAAAAGGTTCCTTTAAATGTAAAAGACTTCCATATGGTATAAAAATTGCACCGAATTCATTCCAAAGAATGATGTCTTTGGCTTTTTCCGGGCTGTCGCCAGCCCAGGCATTTTTGTATATGGATGATCTAGTGGTAATCGGTTGCTCAGAGGAGCATATGTTGCAGAACTTAAGAGATGTATTTGGCATGTGTCGAAAATATAATCTCAAATTGCATCCGGATAAGTGTTCATTTTTCTGTCGTGAAGTGACATTCTTGGGACACAAATGCACGGACAAAGGCATTCTGCCTGATGACAGCAAATTTTCGATAATTGAAAATTATCTAACACCTAAAAATGGTGATGAAGCTAAACGCTTTGTTGCATTTTGCAATTATTATAGGAGGTTTATACCTAATTTTGCTGAGTCATCGAGACATTTGACTAGATTATCTAGGAAAAATGTTTCTTTTGATTGGACTGAGGAATGTGAAAACTCTTTCAAATACCTCAAGAGTAAATTATTAAGTCCGAGGATACTGCAATATCCAGATTTTACAAGGGAATTTTGTATAACAACAGATGCAAGTAAACATGCTTGCGGAGCTGTTTTAAGCCAGGAAAATCAAGGTATTCAACTACCTGTGGCTTATGCATCCAGAACATTCACAAAAGGTGAAAGTAATAAATCTACGATTGAACAGGAGCTAGCTGCCATTCATTGGGCAATTAAATATTTCAGACCATATATTTATGGTAGAAAATTTTTGGTCCGAAGTGATCATAGACCTCTAACCTATTTATTTTCTATGAAAAATCCGTCATCAAAACTGACGAGAATGAGATTAGATCTTGAGGAATACGACTTTGCGGTCGAATATATTAGGGGCGGAGACAATTATGCAGCTGATGCGCTGTCTCGCATAGAATTCTCAGATATAATGAATACTGAGACTAATAAAATATTGAAGGTAACCACGAGACTTCAATCAAAAAGGGAGAAAATTACCCCTGAGACTACAAAAGATAAATTTTAGTTCAACCAAACGTCTATGAGGTGCTGAATAATAGCGAATTAAAGAAAAGTGTAAGATTATACACTAAGGATACCGCAATGAATATTAAAAAAGGGAAAAAGATAATTCTCAAAATGAATATACCTAACCTTGTTGCTAATGAGAAAATCGATTTAGATCAATTCTTCTCACAGCTTGAAAAGATAGCTGGTAATAACGGGATAAAGTTATTCCAAATGTCACTAGATGACAGATTATTTGAATATATAGGAATCGCGGAATTTAAAGAGAGAGGAAACGCTTCCCTCAATAATGTGAAAATAGCCCTCACACCTAAATTAAGGAAAATAACAGACGAAATAGAAAAGCGCAATATACTGAGAAAATATCATGATGATCCAATTTTTGGAGGACACTCAGGTATAACACGGTTGACTAATAAAATAAGAAAATATTTTCGCTGGGACAAAATGACTAAGGACATCAAAAGATATGTCAAGTCCTGCGATCAATGTAAGAGAAATAAAGCACTGAGAAACGTTAAGGAGGAAATGATAATTACTCCAACGCCAGTGAAACCATTCGATGTTGTTCTGATAGACACAATTGGTCCATTACCGAGATCTAATAATGGAAACGAATACGCTGTAACTATGATTTGTGACCTTACAAAATATCTTGTAACGGTGCCAATACCCAATAAAAGTGCGAAAAGTGTAGCCAAGGCTATTATGGAACACTTTGTACTATTATATGGTCCAATGGGGAATTTTCTAACGGACATGGGTACTGAATACGTAAATCAAGTTCTTCAGGAACTTTGCGATCTCTTACATATAGAGAAATCAACATCTACAGCATATCACCATGAATCCATGGGTACAATTGAAAGATCTCATAGAACACTT